>WBMY01015573.1:381791-402465 GCA_013397315.1 Donacobius atricapilla
CGGCGCGCCCCGGCAGCTCCTCCGCGGCCAGCGCGGAGCCTGCGGAGGGCAGGGCAGCGCGGCGTCGTTGCCTCGGCGCTGCGGGGAAGGCAGCGGTGCACCTCTGCCCGCGATTTTTTCCGTAAGAAGTACAAGAAGAAAAAGAGTCTCGTAAAGTTCCAGTTTAAAGGAGCCATTCTCAATTTTTAAACTGGCGAGAGTTTGCTATAGCTAACACGGGTTCGTTTAGGACGTTTTTATGTGAAGGGCACCAATTCTCATAACAAAGGTATGCGGGGGCTGCGTCCCATTGTGGGGCTATAAAACAGTTCATTTATTCCATTCTCTTTGAGAGCAAGGAACTCATCGTAACATTTTACTGTTTACTACCGCTTGAAAATCACATCTATCGTATTCTGCTTTGTTATCTGAGCAAACATTCATCACCTCATTGCAATAATTCTCTTGTGAGTATAATACAAGAGTACTGATGTCCTGTAGATAGTAGCAGCAGTGGACAAAGTCTGTTAGCAAATACTCTATTTTACAAAAACATCAAAAAAGCCTCTGAAGTTACCCACTGATAAGGTACGTATTTTGAAACAGTTTTTATGTTGTTATTTTGATTTTTAAAACAAATTAGGTCAGGTATAGTGTGTTATATATTTATTCACTTAATAATTCCTGGCTTTACATTTATTGTCTATTCTGAGTCTTTCCACGGCTTACAGGTTCTGATTACAATAGTAAAGCACCTTGATCTTTTTAGCAGAATACCATCTAAATAATTTATTGTTTAGGAGACATGAGACATGGTCAGTTTGAACTAATTTAGGTAATTAACTTGCAATATTGATCATTCTATACTGAAATACAGTACATATTGGATAAAATCCAGCTCCTGTGGAAATTTTAACATTCCCTTTGCCTCCAGCACGGCCTGGATTTCATCCACTGCGTATAATATCCAAAAAATCCCATAAGGCAATATTTTGCAAAAATTGAAATTTGAGTAGTGAATCTTTTCCAACTCATGTTTTGTGTGATCTGTGTATTTTTCAGTACTTCATATATTTCTAGACTGAATATTGGCTCAAAATACATTCAATTAATACTATTCTAGTGTACACAACAATTTGTGTCAGTTGCTTCATAACAAGTCATGCAATGGATTTTCATCTCTACAATAGTGATAATGAATTATCCTCCAAACACACAGGCAACATCAACCTTTCCATGGAAATTTTTTCCAGTTTCTCTCTACTGTTCCATTTGTTTTTAAGAGTGCAGGAAAGTTGCTATCCCATTATTCCAGGGGAAAATATATATAACCGTTCCTTTACAATGTGTTAGCACTTTTTTTCAGCTTCCAAAACTCCAATGATAAAAAATATCCTATACTGAAAAGGAAGTGTTACATTTTACTGAATGGAAAATTTGGAGAAATCACCATATCCTTGACTTACCAAAAAAAGCATCTGTCTTCAGGCAATATCAATGGGCCAACAGTATACCAATGATCAATAACAAGCTCAAGCAATTTGTTGCATTAAGGATTTTATTCTTGAGATACAGCTCCTCACCTGTAAATTGAAGACTTCTTGTTTTATCAGGACTGGACGATTATTTAATAACAGTAAGATTTTTGAACAGTGTGAAAGCTACACGTCAGAAACAACAGTGAGGTGCTCTCTATAAAAAAATTAGATGCTCATTTTCTCTCGATGACATTTGCTTCTCTGAAACTGTAAGAAAGAAGAAATTATGAATATCAAAAAGCTGCAGGACTGTTTTTTTCCTAAAATGTACTTATGCAATTAACAGTTCAGAAATTTCATCCCTGCTACCATGCATTGCAGGGTGGGAAAAATTTGAATATGAAGAAATAATGGTGTCTAGATATGTGTAATAAAGCTGCTGGAAGCAGACCTCCTTGGGAAGAAGCTCATTTCCTTGGTGGCAAGTTGGAAAGCTGCTGTTAGGATTGTTAGCCAGGATATCTCTCCCTGGTTGTACACACAATGGAAATAACTCCTCTCAAAAAAAGTCACCTCCCTTTCTTCAAATTTGTTCCCAAGATGGGAGAACTCTGCAGGCAGGCAGAATTCCACTTCCTCTGCGGGTCTCCCACATCTGAGCTTTGCAGAAATGAATTTTGAGCTTCCTGGCAACCTCAGCTTTATACAGATGAAGAAAGTTGGGTTTTTTTTGCTAGACTTAACTTACGGGTCATGGTTTCTTTTTAACATTCTCAGCCAAGCAGAGAGTGCCTTGAGAATGCTTCAGTTTTCTCTCATTGTACATCAGTGTCTACCCTGTTCTCATGAGAACTCTCTGTTAGTCATCACATTATACTCTACTGCTCCATCAGGCTTGACGATAGAGAAAGACAACACATCCAACTCAAAAACAGTGTTTATAGGTAGAGGAAAATACAGTACTTCCAGAAAATATTGATGTGTCTCAGAGTCTTCTACCAACCATGTAGTTTGGAGTTTGGGTTACAGAATTGATTTAGAGATGAACTTCAAAGTGATGCATAAATATTAAATTCCACACATTCCCGTGAGATGGTAAGTATTATTCACATTATACAGATGGGGAAACTAAAGCAATGTGAGTTTACTTGGGCAATTTTCCCATCAGGAAAAAAAGTACAGCATCAGTACTCAAGAATACCTGGCTTTTTTTCTGCACTCAATCTGAACTATGTATCACTTGCCTAAACTCTGCAGTATAATCTATAAAGGAATATTTTGTTTTTAATCATGGTATTATATAGCAATATTTTCAAACAATTTATTTAACAAATCACATAAAACACCTAAAAAATGCTTTTAATTTAAAAAAAAATAGCCAAAAGGTTTTTCCTTGGGCTTTGCTCCAAAATTCACCCTTCAGCTAGGACTAAAGAAAAGCACGCACACTTGCACAAATGCAAACAGAAATTCTAAAAGAAAATTAGAAACACATGAAAGTAAGGACTGAGAATGTTTTCTTAACTGCACTCTGGTTTCAGTACAGCAAAGTTTTCACTGATATACTAATGGATAGGCAGTTTTCTTGTGAAGAAACACACAGGCTTTATCGGCAATTAATTCCTTGCTTCCAAGAAACCAATTATCATGCTACAGAAGTACAGCCCATAGAGGCAGAGTGGCAACTGCTCTGTCAGGACATCTCAGCTCTCTGTAAAGCACAGCCCTGCTTCAGTCAGAAAGGGATTCTGCCCCATGAAAACAGTTCTTACAGAAAGGCAGTTCCACTTAAGACTATTATTTTACTAAGAGACCTATTTTGAGGCTGTTTGTGATTGCTAGGTAAACAATCCCAACCAGTACAACTTCTATACTGATTCAAAATAAAAAAATAAATAAATAATAAGACAAACTACTTGAATTTCAGAAATTGTTTTTAAATTATTAACTCTGGACTGGAGGTTTCTTATGAAGTCTGCTATTCTACAAATGTTCCAGAAGCTTTGAAAATATATTCCAAACTTAATGTTACTTTACGTGACGTGAAGTCAGTTTTGCCCGTCATAACCATCAGCAGTCATGGAGGCAATTCTGAGAATCTAATTAATTTGCTCAAAGATTTTCTGACATTTCAATTAGGAAAAAAATAAGTAGCTACATTTAAAAAAATAACAGTTTAAAAAAGAGGTGAAACAATGAACTTTGGAACTGACATCAGCTGTTTGACTTCGAAATCACTAATAAAGTCATCCCCCAGTTAGTCTTTGGAAGAGATATAAACGTTTTTGTACTAAATTTGAAAAAAGCTCACACACATGTTTCAAATATTTCTAGGAGAGAACATTTATTCTAAGGATAATTAGTTGTAAATATGAATAATTGCATTATCATTCTTTTGGCTACACAAGTTTTAGTCTGAGAAATTTCACATTTCAATGAAGTAGCTCCTGATGTACATCAAAGAAAGCCTTTTATGCCTTAAGTGTATTCCCATTGTAAAACGTAGCTATGTTTTTAGTATGCCATTATTTTATGATGGTTTTTTAAGTTAGAGATTACATTAAAATACAGGTCCTCAAAACATTGGAGTGATAGATAACTCTTGTTTATTTCATGTTACATTTCAGGGACAATGAAGCCAAAGTATTAATACTAGTGATTGAATGAAGTTAATAATTTTTTTAAAATTGAATACTATACCATAATTTTCTGCTGATTCTCCCTAAAAAAAACCCCAGAAGAGGGAAAATACATAGCTATTAATTGTTTAATCTATGACAATTTAGGGGTCAATAATATACATAAATATTAGTGATTTTTAAAGTGGCAAGTAACTAGCACTTTCATTCCACATCAAATTACAAAATAATGATGAAAGTGTATTGAGAAGCCTGTTTTATTACTTTCCTCGTATAAAGTTCCTCAGATACAGAGTAAAATCCTTAATGCATTTATAATGATAAAATGTGTTGTTTCTTGCATAAAATTACATGGTCCTACCAGAATGGAGTATTGTCCTGAGCATCTAAACAATAAAGCCTGATTTATCTAATCTATTACAGGTATTTATCTTTGTTTAATGCCATTAACTGTTGAAGTTCACCTCATTAATGGTGTTGAACATTATTTCTAGGTTTGTTTGTCCTGACTGACATTTCCAAGGGAGCTTTGCCAAAAGGTAGTTCTTCTATTGCCTTATGATTTTGTCTTTAGTTTGAATCCTAAATTATCACTGCACTCACAGATTCCCTTCATGTGCACAGCAACAAATTGCCTGACTTGCCCGTGCTCTGTCATCTCTTTAAACAAGCAGTCAAGACAATGAGTTATTCATATAATAAATTATAAAACCTGTATTGTCCTTAATGCTCATGTCTAAACAACAACCAGTCTACAGGTTAATCTAACCCCATTCAGTTTCTTTACTGGCAACTTGCCATAGTATACATTTGATGAAATTCAAGAACCAACACAAGAATTTGTTTAGGTAACCAACCAGAACATTTAAAGCCATAAGATATTTTAATAGCTAAAAAATATGGGTGTCAACACAACAGGCAATCATATTAGAAAACCTGTAATTACCCAGTATGTAAGTATTTTTTTCTTCTTAGTGTTAAGGTACTTCATGTTGGGTAATTCCAAGTACGCTCTATGTAAAAAGTGTAACTCAGAATCTTGTAGTGTTTTCACTATGTAGTGTAATTCACTGCAGTTTTAATGCAACATTACATTAACAGAATAATTGAAAAGGAAAAAAAAGTAGTAAAATCTTTTAGTGCAGCACCCATGTTTTAGCCTGGTAAGCACATCAATGCTTCGCTGAAATCAATAATAGATAAGTAAATAATAATCTAGTGTTTTCTACAAAGTCAGGCTGACTGATTAGGTGTTGAAAATATGAGAGCATGGGAATGCTTGTGGTTAACAGTTCTTCAGAAATGCACATTTATGACCAGGACTTTCCATGGAAAAAGCCAGAAAATCAGACTGCAAGAAGGGTAATCACTATTTTGCTCTTTGCTCATGAAATTAAAAAAAGGATATTAACTTTGCAATATCTATTACAGTCTTCTCCCCAAAAAAGGAACATTATTAAATTTACCGTAAATTCTAAAAATATGTATTTTACAATTCACTTGTAAAGTTCTAGTAATAAATATTTAAAGAAAAAAAAGGTGCCTTGTTCCATTGTCACATCAGTGCACATAGTTTCACAGCTAGTCCTGAACAACACAATTTTATGTAACCTTAAATACAACAGAGCTTTAGTAAAATGTTTTTTCTTTTATAATAAAACCAAAGTAAACTTCAGCTTCTGTTTCATATGCCAGTTGAGATTCTTTGCAGTAATTCCTTCCACATCTGCTCTGCAGCTTTCAGGTTTATAAAAGCAGCATCTCCCGATTTCCTTTCATCAAGATATCCATATGCTGTGTTCTACAGACATGTTGGTACAGTTTAACATGGACTCTCTAATTACAACTTGGAGTCATATATATGCTAAGACAAAGAAAATAAATACTTGTGGTTATGAGGCATTTAATACTGAAAATGCCAGACAACCTAGTAAAAAATTCTTCAGTGTGATAACACACGAAAAAAAGGACACTTGAAATTATCACGAAAGTCATAAAAACAAAATTGAGACTTAAAGGAAAAAAGTAAATAACAAACCTATAGATAAGCACCACCAGATTCTAAACTAATGACCTCCAATCATGTGCAGAAAAGTTACCAAGAAGACTGTAACAGTAAAACTGCTGCTAATGAACCAAATGGCTTGTCAGTGGGGCTAGTATGGAAGCATCTTCATAAAACAATTGTCCAAAACCAATCTCTAGGATTTCTGAAGACAGTACAGTGTTGATATCTCCTGGTTTCAACTTCCTCAGTTGCCAGTGTATTGTAAATGTGATTGGCTTTCCGGTGAACAGTCTATTGACGGCAGATTTGAGGGGAGAGAGAGCATAAGATGACCTCGAACCAAATTAATCTTTACCTTATGCAGGATTAGAGTTTTGCAGTGTCCTGACTGATCCTGTAGTGCTGTATTTCCTTTTCTGAGCACCCTCAATGCACACCCAATATGCCTGTCCCCCTGAGAGTACAACCGTAACAGCTCCCATTGATTCCACCTCTGAGAGATGACACTGTCAGCACAACTAAAAGTAGCTGCTGTTCTTTACAGCAAATTGTATGTAAGCATGGTAATGATCTATGTAAAAATTTGGAGGCCTAAACATATCCATTAAGCTCCAGAGACAGAGATCTAGGCTGCAATTTAAAAAGTGCAGTGTAACCCTCTGTGCTTCTGTCTAGAAGTTCCTAATGCTTTAAAAACATTTAAATGGGAGAAATAAAATGTGAATAATGCCTTTCCATTAATTACCTACCTGGAACATATTTCCAACCGTGTATATGAAACAAGAAATCTGTCTTGACATGAAAAAAGATCTGTAGAGACTGCAAAAATGCTTTCAATCCTGAAATGAAGTTCTAAATATCCAAGGAGACAAAAGGCAAATTAGAAAAACATGATACAAAAATATCTGTGGGCATCAGAGAATTTGGAAAGACCAGATTCCTCCAGAAAATTTTAAAGAGCAAAATCAAACTGGCAAATATATTTTCTTGAGAAAACAGTACTTAAGTTTCTTGATCAAAACTAACATCTAGAGAGCTACAAGCTAAAATAAAGTAGCATTCATCACCTTAAGCCCAAGGTTTCCAGGTTTAAAAAAAGGCATAGTAAAGAAATAGAAATGTGGGTATAACTCTAGTTTTCCTATTTTTTCCATGCTAATAATGGGATACAGGCTGCAATCTGAAGCAAGCAACATGCTGTCAAGGGTATTCTTATATAATCAGCAGAGAACAAACTGTTCCTTCTCATCCTTAAACACAGACAAGCTTCAGTGGGACAGCTTTGCTACTGTGAACTTGCCAGTGAGAGAACAAAGATTTTCCCCCAGACTTTTCCTTTCCCTTTTCTCCCTCTTCTCTCCCCCTCCTAAGAGAACAGGAGATACAAGAGGCTGTTTTGTAAAGCTGTGTCAAGATGATTTATGATAGACATTGAAATTAAAATTTACAAGTCTTGTTGATGCAAAAAATATGGTTAATCTGTAAAGTTTATTGCTCATCTTAATATATGTATATGTGTATGTGTATGTGTATATTTCACACCTTCTTTCCTTCCTTGAAAAAACAACATAACTGTGCTGATAACATCAGAAATTGAAACTAGCCACCTTTTTTGCAAACTAAGAAGTTACAAACTGCAAAGGAAATACAGCTACATGGTTTTGGCAGGTAAAGCAGAAAAGGGAAATAAATCACATAAGCAAACAAGGCTTCTGGGGAAGAAAAGGCTGTCCTGCTACTTGCGGTCCTCCCATGTGAGATTTCAGACTGTAGTATTTTGTTATCACTCTCCATTTTTAATAATGGAAAAACTGTTTTGGCATATGGCAAGAATAAAGAACATCAGCTAAGTGTTTTCATATGGACTCCCCACATATGTTACTACAAATAGTAGAACATAGGGTCTTATTCATATTACATAAAGATGATGTTTAATGAAGAAATTCAACACACGTCTTTTACAAGGCATGGATTGACAGGAAATAATTCTGGCAAAGTGAAAAAAAAAACCCCAATAGAATCAGGTTTACTGTTTAAAAGCTAACAGCTTTTTCTTTTGCTTTCTGATCAAAACCCAATAGTGACTGAACAATTTTTATGGCAATATAAAGGAATATTTGTTTTATGTAATAAAGTACTAATGGGAAAACACAAAAGCAAATATTAATATCTAATTCACAGTGCACTATATTTTTATAAAATGAAATGGATTTGCCACGTAGCCTTTCCAAATAATATTAAAAAGGTTTTTCTCTTCTCTAACGTTACTCAGCTTCCCAAAAACTGTCCAGTACTTCCTATGAAGTAGAACAACACCTAACAGTGCCAGTTAACACCAGCAAAAAAATACTCCAGCCAACCTTCTAATGGAAAACATGTTGACAAGTATTTTTTCTAGCTCACTGTAGTACTTAGCCATGCCACCTCCTCCTTTTCTAATATTTCTCTCCCTTAATTTAAGTTGGTACAACCTTTCCCAACTCTAGCAGGCTTCAGGCACAGTACGGTGCATCCATGCCCAAAAGCTTGCACAACTTCCTTATTTCATCAGCTGCTCTGCCTGAAGAGACTCTTCCAGCACACCTGCTCCTGTCCATAGCCCTGTCCTGCGGTGACCAGCGCAACAGTTCCTGGGAAACCCTGGCAGTGGAAATATTTGGCAGCAGCGCCTGGGCATGAGGTACTGGATGAGGTATAAGACCTCCCCGCCTCAGCACCTGCACCAAGAACCTGCTCAAGAACTACATAGGGGCCTCACCCCAGCCCCAAAGTAAAAATTAAGAGTGGAACAGAAATAGTTTCTAAATCCCCCAGCCAAACAGGAGAAAAACAGAGCAACAAGATCAACTGTTCAGACAGCATGAGTGCTCAGTTTCTGTGCAACATTAGAACCAGTAGCCTAAATTAATCTTTGCCCACCACAACTTGCCACAAAGAATTTAACAGTAAGAATGTACTTGTTATCCTTCCCTTTTTTTTTTCTAAATAATAAGAATGTTTAGGACACATGCTACATATCCAGACTGCATTATACCCAGTACCATCATTACTGATGTCCAATCTCATTACAAGATCACTGAACTCACTGATGTTCACCTGAAGGGAGCACAGCCTCTCTCCTTGCTCCCTGGAATTTCAGAGAGAGCCTTGCCAAAATCCTCCAGCACCATCTAGAATCTTTTGCCAGGGAGGGGTGCAGGATACAGTTTAAAACATCAAAGAAAAGTGTTTAAGAGATTATTCAAGAATCTGCTGAGCAGTATTCTGTGTAGTCAGTAAAATGCTTCAAGAGCATTTGGAATCCTACTTAAATTTAACATTTACACTGAGTACATAATTGTACTGAAACTTGTAATGTCTAGACCTGTGGATTTGGTTTTTCAAGAGGATTTAATTTTACACCCTAAGGAATAAATTAAGAAAGACAGCCCCACCTGCTGACTGAACAGTCACAGTACAGAGGGAAAATGAACTTAACTCGCTAGCTAGAAAGGGCAAGTTCTCTTTCCACCTCTTCCATACAGAGCCCCAGAACACGTCATTCCAGCACTGCAAGAACTCAAATCTCCTTTTCCCTTTGCTCAGCACGTAAACTCAGCTGACAAATCAGCTTATCCTTTCTAGAATTCACTGCTCCTTGTTAGAGTAACGGGCAAACTATATTCAGTAGTGTCAGAAAATACAGTTCCATAAAAGCTACTCAAAGGACAATCAACTGAAACCTATTTCAGGAGTTCATCTGCATATTTTATCTCATGTACTACTTCCTGTGCTCAGGACTGTAAAAACACTTTATCAAATCAATAAAGTGCAGTGTTCGTAAGTATTTCGTAACTTCAGTGAAGTTTGTTTTCCAATAATGGGAATGCTTTTTCATTTGAAATCCTTTGATTTTTTTTGTGTTTTTCCTGTTTGTTTTTTTATGTGTGTAAATAGCGTAATTCTGTAATTTTGTTTCAAGAGTTTTATTAGCTAGCAATAGCCTTTGTCTCTTAGGCTATGTCACTAATAATTTCTAAATAAAGATTTTAATACTATCCAAAAAGCTCTTTCCCCCCCCCTTCCTTTGAAGCTTAAATTTCTATCTACTAGATTCGCTGTTCCAAAGAACACACAGAACTGCCAAGAGAAAGTGGAAAAGTTTCTTTCACAAATGGTCTTCCCTTGCCTATACCTGGCACAGTTAGACCTCTTGGAGGTACCTTGCTTTTCCTTCACTTTAAAGCACATGAAACAAACAGTGACAAGTCCTACAGTAAGTTAATTTTTGAGCATACCAAGTGAAGAGGATGCTGGATACACAGGCCAACACTGCCAGTAATTCCCCACGATGTAACTCATAGTCCCTCATCTAATTTTCCCTCTCTAAGTTACATCCAAGAAGAAAAGATCTGTCACCTCCTCTCAAAGTTCTCAAGCACAAGCTTGAGAAGTCCACTTCTGTTATCTTCTGCTCTTATAAGAAGTGACAACAGTGTAGGAAGCAGCACTGCCGTAAGGATAATAAAAATTAGCAATCTTTCTATAATACTTAAATATGATTTTTTCCTCTTTAGTGAGAAATTAATTATTAACACACAAGATAATGGGAAGCATGAGGATAAATTAAGTATCACCTTGTGACAACTGGGACAAGAGTTGAATTCCAATCATGATGTATGGTAATAGAACAAAAAATCCACAGAAACAGGCTGCCAGTTGGACACAGGACAATTTAACTTTACTGACCTGTCAATGCTACAGTGTTTCCAGTTATGAAATTAACGTGTGGAAGTTGATGAAGCTTCGTTTTGTCACTAGCTTGCTGCAAGGCATAAGAAGTGATGCAGCATGATAATATTAGCAGGATTTGAGGCCTATGTTCATGTTTACCAGAGACTTATTCATTAAATTTTAAAATCAAGGCATTCAGTTATATTCCACTAATCAATGCAAAACCAGAGATTAATTCTTCAGGATCATTTTATTAGCAATGAGGAATATAAATCTCTTATGAAAATATTCTTAACATTTTAATATAGAAGAATTGTCTATAAAAATATACTACTAAATAACAAAGCCAGTAACTTCTACAAAACATATAATTCAACATATATTTAACAATATATAGGACATAGCAAAAATCCTTTAATTAATGCTGAGGGTATTTTTACCCCCCTTTTGTCAAACAGTAATTCACATAACATAGGAAACTACTCATTCTGATATACAGAAGTTATCACCGTAGACCCCTATGTGTGCTCCCCCCTGAAGTCCCCTGCATCTGCAGGAACATAAAGCCACAACTTTTCTTTGGATGGATAGGCAGGTATGACCCCAACAGCATTCTGCTGGTAGCTGCAAGGTCCTGCTGAAGCCAGTTGTTCACGTCTGCTGTCAGCACTGCCAACACCGAGTCCATGCAGGGACAAAGACAATGTTTTTATTACCCTTGTGGGCTGATGCCACCGATGAGCCTGTCATGGCAATCATGGTTAGAGAACAGAAAACCAGACTCTTCCTGGGTAACTACTGCTAGTTAGCAAGGAAATAACTTTGAAAGAGGCTGCCTCCCGAGAAATAAACCTTCCAACAGACAGCTCTTAAACAGAAGTTCAAGGAAGAGAAAGCACCATGGGAGTAGTTGTTTATTTTAAATTTTGATCAAGGGAAGTACGATCCATTTTGTCATTACTAATTACGGGAAGCACCACCTTGAACTTTTTGGAATTGGGAATCTGTTTTCAAAATAAAAATTACACATTTAACTAGTAACATCACGAATGCTGTTGAGGTTACTTCATGCCTGGTGTTAGACAAATGCCATTTTAATTATATAGACCACCCGTGTCTACACAATGACCTTGTCAACTTCTTGGTGTAGACTTACTTAAAAGCCCTCATTTAAAGGGCTTTTAGCGCATACTTTAAACAACCAACTTAACTTGAAGGAAATTGGCTGCTGCACTATGACAGTACAAAGCCATCAGCTCTCTATAGTAGAGCTGGATACATAAGGCTTTAAGGCTACAAAGTCTCACTGAAGACCACCAGCAATTAGTGTCTTGCATAGTAAAGAATATATGAACCGAAGTTATGATGCATCAGTAACAACTAAATCTTTTTATCCCTATGTTTCTGTGCAAAATAACCAGTAATTAATTATTACTCTTTCTATTCAGAATACACTGAAATCAGAACACTGAATGAATATGTTGAAATTCAAGAGAAACTTAACAAAGACATTGCAATGCAACAATATTCCATCATATTACATAGGAAGGAGTTTCTCTTAGAATAGTATATTTATCCCACTTTACAGTAAAGATCACAACAGGACACTACAGACAATGAACATCAATGTATTTCTGACTCAAAGCTCAGAAAAATAACTTTTGACCCTGAGAAACTTGCTGTATTAAGAATCTAAAAGAATCAAGGCTCAGCCAGTTTCATTTTAGATTCTCAAACTGTTAAGTTTTGAAGAAAAGTTTTACCATCCTGACAGAAATTTCAAGAAATATTTTCAATTAAAAAACTCCAGCATTTCATGGTATCCACACTTTCGTAGTTTCATTATCTTTAAGGCTTGCAACTAATATTTAGGTTTTCAGCCTATGTTTGACAGAAAGAAAAATTTTAAAATTTAGGTGATTGAAGAACTTAAAGCTTAAATGTCTTTCATTCCCAACATCATCTAGAAAAACCAATTACAGAAACTAGCTTGTCATGCTTTACGGATAGTGAAGCCCTAGTCAAGTCCTTCATTCTCATTCCAGTTAAACAGTTCCCTGAAAGAGCGATCAAAATCAAAACAGTGTTCCAAACCATACATCCTCCAACACAAGATCTGGTTTAGATTATTATTTTAACAACTTAAATATTTAGCAAGGTTTAAGAACAGCAAGAGGAAATAAGCAGATGAAGCCATAAGGAAACCCTGTATGTTTGAACAAAGGAAAAAAACAATCATCTGGGGGTTTTGGCACAAGAAATATATTGAAAGAGTTTCTGCTACAACTTGAAACAAAACTTACAAACCGCTATACCTAGATGATGACTCCTGGTCATGTAGCATATTTTCTACATTTACTCATGTGTTAAGGGCAAGAAAACAATCCTTTCTTCAGGGACCTGTTCTCTACTAAGTGTAAACAAGAGTCATTGAAATCATACAAACTAAAGAAGTTTTTCAATGTAAGCTTCCGTCTAATTTTTATTCTGTACTGACAAAGCAGCATTCATATGCTCTAATTTTAACTAATTCTACTTCCTAACCTTTTTACACTGTCATCAAGTTCAGGCTACTCTGATTTTGCCCTCTCCAACAACCTTAGTAAAAAAATATGTACTGGATCAGCTCCCAGGGGTAGCTCATCACATAACCACGTAAGTATTGAGCCAGAGAGAGCAGGGCTAGCTGACAATCTAAGTCTGCATCAATCTGAACTGCTTTGGAACCACACCTTTATAAGGCGCAATTCAAACACATGCATATTACACATGAAGTGAAGCAGTAAAAAATGCATCTGTTTTCCTTCCCTCCTCCGAAAGCTGTTGCTCAATGGCAGTGATGATTAAGCAGAAGAAAAGCAATCCCAGTTCACAATTTCAAGTATTAAGCAAAAAGGGTGCCAAACTGGAATTTTATTATGTGAGGCTTTTAAGAGATAGTAAAGCAGTTTCCTGACCTTGTCAGCAGTAGCTGAGTTTCAGCATTCAGGAAAAGCAGAGAACAGACAGCTGCAGGAACCAATTCTACCACTCAAGAGGTGGAAGAGAATCTTCTCATGTAACACATTCAGATTCGGGGTGCAGGCTTTACCTACAGAAACTTGGACAAAGACAGCTTCTCATATCCAGATACATGGAAAGGGTTTTTCAGTGAGGTCATGAAAAACACCTGGAGGAAAACTCAACCATTGGTCCCAGCCAGCATGGCTTCATGAAGGGCAAGTCTTGATTGTCAAACCTGATTTCCTTCTATTACAGGGTAGCCCGCCTAGTCAATCTAGGAAAGCCAGTACACATATTTTTTTGGACTTCAGCAGAGCTTTAGATACTGCCACAGCATCCTTCAGGACAAAACGTCCAGCACACAGCTGGACAACTGTATTACACAATAGGTGAGCAACTGACCAAGTGACTTTAGCAACTCCTCGTAAGTCTGAATACCTCCTCATGCTACAAAGGACCAAATAAAGATTAAACTTAAAATTTTCTTTAAACTTTACTGAGACAAGACGCAAAAGTATGTAATGTTCAGCTTGGGAAAATCCCACTTCCGGATACGAAACATTTAGTCCTCCTGAAATGGGAAGTAATAAAAGTATTTTCTTTAGTATTTGTTGCATTCGAGATAAAGCCTACAAAAGTGAGAAGATATGCAAGAGAAGTGATAAATACAGACTTAAAAGGGCCAGCGTGAGAAGTGGGACTGAAGCTGCCCACTAGCACTGTCTGATGCAGCGTGGATGCCTGAATGTGATGTGTATGGCTAGTGTCACCCTTCCACCAAGCTTTCCTCAAACCTCTTCTGTGCAATCTCTGTACGACCTTGGCCAACCTGCATTTTCTCTGAAACTCCAATTACACTGCACTCTTGTACATTCTTAGGAAACAGGCAAAAGCTTTAATGTAAATCCTCCTAAGTTTATGAAGGCAAAGGAGACTCAAACTTGGTCTCATAAAGAACCTTTGTATAGAAGAATCTAAAAAGGGTCATAAGCAGCATTAAATATAACCTATATTAAATACCTAAAAAATATAATCTTTTGCATAGAATAAAGAAAAGTGCAGCTACAGCACAGCATTCCATACCAGAAGAAAGGGCTAATTTATGTGTGGTATAGAATTAACTGTTGTCTCTCATCACCAAGACTGCAGAAACTAAGGATATGTTCAGAGGGAAAATCACTTTTGGAAAAAAAAAAAAAGGTGATTAGGTTGCTTCACTATGTGAAGTAAGTGCAAACACTTGAAATTCTTTTTTAAGAAAAGCAAAGTTGATAGGTAATTTTCACAAGTTAATTTTCTCTTGATATTCTTTGGAAAAAAAAGGAAATCGCTTTTCTTCTTTTAGAATCCAAATTAAAATTAAATCCACATTTGGCATCTGTTTTGTGCAGAATAATAATTAGAAAGTCTGTAGAAGTACAAGATTTATCTATTCTATAAAAGCTGGTTGTTTAAGGATTATCAACTCTTCATTCCCTTCTGACTTTTGTACTGCAGTCCCTGTGGTAATCAAGCACAGAACAGTATTAAGTCTGGGAGACTTATTTCCGCTGCTCTGAAAAATAAAGAAAGAGTCTAAGTGGAGAGTCAGGAACTTTAGGAAAATAAATATAGTCCACTTTTAAAAGAAAGCAACAACTTTAAAGTATCTTTCTACTGCCCATATTGGCATGCCTAAATATAAGAAAGGAAAGTATATACCTCATCAATTGCTAAAACATCTTCAATTTTGGTTAAAAAAAGTCAAGTTATTTTACTGGATATAATTTGGTACTACAATTTAGTAAATGGGATATTTAAAATAAATAAAAATAAATATTTAATTTATCTATCTTTCAAGGTTGCTTATTTCTGTAATGAATTAGTGTCTGTACTGTTAGATTTCCCTCTGTTTAGCTTTTTTCACACTATGTCTCCACTTACGAATGGCAGTTCCACAACTACTGGCTACTACACAAAGAGCACCACCCACAGTCCACCAAGTTGGCAGATGATTGAGAAAAAGAACTTGTAAAATAAAAGCAAACACCACATCCATTGTTCTCATTATTGATACAGGTCCGGCTTTCTCTATCTGTAATGCTTTTGTGAGAAATACCTGACCCCCCAACCCTAACAAGCCTATTAATATTAGAAAAACCCTATCTCTACCACAATGTGGTAAACGCCATTCATTCAAAACAAACAATGCTATAACACATCCAATTAATCCAATGACTGCGTAATACCAAATTGACAAAAAATAATGCACAGACTTTCCCACCTTCCTCAGTATAACAATAGTCGAAGCTGCGGATAACGTGCTTGCAATCGCTGCTATAGTTCCCTTCAGGTGATCTGAGTAACTTCCTTCAATCCCCGTAACATGTGAGCCAAACAGAAATGGTGGTCTGGCAATAAGAATCACTCCAGTGATTGCAAAGAGAGTAAACAGAAGGTCCCAAAGGCTGTATTTCTCTTTGAGAAAGATCCATGCCAGCAACGATGTAAAAACAGGACTGGTAAAAGTTATAACAGTGGCATCAGCTAGTGGCATGACTTGGTAAGCGTAGTAGAGAAGAACCATTGCAGTAGAGCCAAGGAATCCTCGGAAGAAAAGAAAAATTCTTTTACCTTTTGGTCCCAAAAACCCTGTTCTGAAAAACAGAAATGTCACATTAATGCCACTGTCTTGCTTATTTCACGACTAACATCCAAACATATTTAAGTATGGTACACACCTTTCTAGACAAGGGAGTTCAATACCCAAAAATTCTTAACAGATCACAGACCAATTTATTTCCATAATGACCCCCAATCACACTCGGAGTCCAGAACCTGTTCTTCTAGTGATTAATTTTTCGCTTGTAAAATAAGCCAAGAGTATCTACAAATTATCTTCTGAATTTTAAGATCACCCCTTCATGGAAATCAAAGCATTCGATACAATAATCTTAGTAGAAACCTCTACCATTCAGAGAGTCAAAGGTTTTCAGTTTTCTGAATTGTTTTAAGAAATTATCAACTATTCTAAAATGATGCAGTTATGCAACTGAAGTCCAAACTAAAATAACACTGCAATCATATTTAGGTGAGTGATAATTCTAGATCTAGTTTTACGAAATAACTTTAAATTTAAACATTTTTTACACTTACTTGTAGTATATTAAACCAGGAAGAACAAATGCCATTTGGAAAACACATCGAAATGCACTCACTTCCACTGAATGTACATCTTGTATTTTTTTAAGGAATAAAGAGGCCACTGAGAAAAGGAAGGCAGACAGTATGGTGTAAAACAGACCAAGTCCTGGGCACGCAGCTTTCTTCTTTGCCCCTGCAACAGATAAACCACAGTTAATAAGGATCTATTAGAAGACTTCTCTGATCAGGCAGCTCCGCACACTGCAGTGCTCCACGTATCTGTAGTGATTTTTGTGATGGAGAACAGGGGAACCAAAGAAACAAATGCAAATATTACCTATATTTACCAGACCTACCTTGAAACTACTTTTCAATGACCATCATGGGTACTCTTTTTTTCTTGAAACAGGGTGTAAGAGATGAACTCTAACACCCAGGATACAAAAAAAAAGCAGTTCTACATGAGTTAGCAGACTAAACTTCTTGTAGGTATCAGACGAGTATGGGTGATTTACTATAGAGACTAGTCACAATTCTGCCCAGGAACCAATAAATATAACAAACTACAAAACAGTCCATGGTCAGATTCTGAAACCATTATCTTGGGATTCAGCTGCTTAGTTAACTAAGGTTGCTACGCAAAAAAATTAATTTTCTTTCTTACAAGTACACATGTAAAATCTGTGTACAGAACATCATTTTTGTTATACATCATATTTCTTTTGCATCTAAATCACCCTAAATTTGACCTTGACCAATAACATTTTTATCTTGCTGTAAAAATCCAAATATTTTCTTCAAATAGGTATCAAATACAGATTTTTAAGCAGAATAAATTTAAGTAACTAATGTTAAAATATCAGTGGCCTGATATCAATCATAATTCCGTGAAGACTGTAGTTTATGCTTATTTATCAGACTTCCCCTTCCTGAAAGTTTCCCAAGTCTAATGTTTCTATTCAAGTTTCTTCATTGCCTTAGGCTCTCTTCAACAACATACTCTTCCTCGTTCCACTCATTCTCTCCACCCGGAGCTATTTAAAAAAAAAGAAAAAGCAAGGAGAGGGAGAACTGTGAGACAGAGAACTGTGTTGAGGTCAGCAGCAGCAATCTCCAGGGAAATCAGCTTTTTTGTTATTGTTTTGTGGCATAAAAGGAACAGTATTTCCACTGAACCTAGAGGTGAACACCAGGGAGAACAGAGCCCATGTAAAAATTTGAGTGGGGTGTCACCTCACTATCTCTTTCTTTTTCTCTACCTGCATAAAAAATTGGGAGTTACCTTTTTTCTGTGACTCCCTCTAAAGACAGGATCAAGAACTCCTTGTCCCAGAGCCAGTGTTTTGATAAAAGGGTGCCTCATCTCACATTAGCGTGGCAGCCTGTGAGCCTTATGGATCCTCTAAAACCTAATCAGCCGGTACTGCTGCGAGTTGCTTAGCAACTAAGTATGGTTTTGAGAGGGTTTCTTTTTAAATTAGCAAAACTTGTCACAAACCATTTTGATCCTCTTTGAGATCAGCACTCAAGGCTGAAAAACTGCATCTTACTGCCCAGAAGGGGAGACTGCAGGCTGACAGTTCTAGGGACCCAGGCTTTACAACAGCAACCACAACCTGAAGAAGGCAAAAGGTTTGTTTCTCAAGGAATCCTGTCACACTGCAGCTGAAAGTGAGTTACAGCTTCTTCAAATATTTCTGTTTAGCAACAGCCTCTTACATAAAACTGACTATAAAAACTACCACCAACCAGCACTGGACCAGGACATCTACCAACTATGAAACAAAGTGGATTTAAAAAATGTTCAAGAACTACGTAATGCCTTAATCCACATAGTCACATAACAGAACTACAAAACCAACAGTCGCCAATGTTGAAACAAGAGGAATCAGACTGGCCTAAAACTGAAACGGGAAATCCAAACCCAGGCTGGCTTATGGATGAACACAGCACAAACAGAGCTATTAACTTTTATTTCAGGCATGATAGCTTCTCTGATTATTACAGAATGAAGCCAACCTAAATAAAGGAAGCACTGAAATGGAAAACCAATTAAATTAAAGAAAAATACAGTGAAAGTATCTTACACCCAGTACTAAGCTTTGGATTGTAAGGAACAAACAAAAATCAGAAGGAACTAATTTCTGTAAGCTACCCAATACACCAAGCCTATCAGGAACAGAATCTTCAGAATCTTGTAATATTAGAATTTAAACCATCAACATCTTGAATTGCCAAAGCATGTACTCATTACTTTTCCTTTTAAAAATAAAATGGTCCAAGTTCTTCCACCAAAAACAAGAACTGCAGTTCTGAAGAGTACTTATTTCAAAGTAAGTTTTAGGGAGAAGTTAGGTTAAGATAACATCCCCACCCCATGAAATCTTAAGCCTCGAAATACTAGCTTAACACCATCAAAACAGTCAAGCACTCATGCTTTTTTCAAAGAATGCAGCAGCCCGAAAATTAAAAGGTTTCAAGCAGTACCCAAGTCCTCTTTTTTTGAGTGGCTACAGATTTGGTTTTCCAATTTTATTCCCTGACATGTCCACATGTAATGCTTTCAAACGATTTTCCACTCCTATTTTAAGTCATAGGTAAATGCCTCCCACTGCTCCCTGTTTTAAATGTAAATTCGAATTGTGTCTTTAATGTTGCACTTTGTTCCACTTTTTATACTTGCAAAATGCATGCAATGAAGAAAATCACACTTCTCACATACAAGCATCTCAAGAATAGTAGCAGAGGCAGAAGAGTACTGGCAATGGGAAAGATGGTCAGTGAGAAGATGATTCTCCCAGACCTTCAGGAAAGGCAGAAGAGTCTCCCCATTATAAAAAGCAGAAGAGCTCTCTTCGACTTCTCTGAAGTGCCAGGAACACAACAGCCTGCATTGGAACTAATCATGGTCACGCAGACAAGACCTAGGTGTGACTCATGGTCTTCAGTCATAGACTCAGTCAACAATTTTGCGAGACAGACAGCCCAAAACCAAAGTACTCTTTCTGATTAATTTATGAAAGTTTCTCAGGATTTCAAACACTGGGGTCTTCCCCCCAAGCTTTGCTTTAGAAGCGACGGTCATGTGAATTTCACTGGTGAAGGACTCCGGCCTCTCCACAGCTCACCAACAAATCTATTTTCTACTGGAAAGTCAATTACAATCAATTTAATGACAAACACATTTTCAGTGAAGTCGTTTCAAAAAAAGTGCTCGAGATAACTTCAGAAATTATTTTAAGATGGCATTTATGTTTTAAGAGAGCTCCACTTTAAACCTACATGTTCCATATTTCACAATATGGCTTTGTGAATTGTGGCTTTATCAACTGAAAATGATGAAGAAGTGAAGCACTGCCTCGAGTTAGAACGAAACGATTACACTGTGACTGAAGCAATGTAGGAATTGCCCAGGAAGTGACAGACCCAAATGCGTGGACTATCTGCACTCTCAAATGCATTTATAGTGCCAGAAGTTCACACAGGCAGAAGGCACCTCTAGTTACCCAAACCTGTCAAGTCTTACTTCAAAACTTTGAAAACAGGAAGTACTGTTTTCCCGAGGAATAATCGCTCCCGAAGCTCTCTCAAAGGCAAAAGAAAAGGCCCTGGGGATGGGGATGAGCGGTGCCGGCGCTGTGCCCGCTCCGGGGCGGGCAGGGCATCGGGCACCCGGCCCAGCCGCGCCCGCCACACAGGCACGGGGCACAGGGGCACGGAGCGGGTCGTGC
>WBMY01015573.1:402794-432482 GCA_013397315.1 Donacobius atricapilla
GGGAGCGGTGCCGGGGAGCAGCGAGGCCGTGGTGCCTCGGGAGGGGGAGCTCTGAGCCCGCCGGAGAGCCGAGGGGGCCGCGCAGGCCGCGGCTGTTTGCGAGCAGAGGACATAAAACACTGGGAAAAGCTGACGCGAAGTTATTTCAGGCGCGGTGTTGCGGCATCTGCGCGCCCGAGATGAAAGCACGGCCGTGTGTCCGCGGCACCGACCCCTCTGGGCACAGCNCTCGGGGAGAGTCCCGCTGCGCCGGGCTTCTCTTGGGAGAGCCGGCACGGCCCCGGTGCGCCCGTCAGTGGGCAGGGGCAGAGCATCGCTCCCTGCAAGAGCTGCTGCCCCCGCAGGCTGCACTCTCGGGTCAAAATGGAGGTGGGAACCTGGGGGGGAATTCAGTCAGGATTGTTAGTGGGGTACAGAAATCATTCAGCCACCTTCTCATATGTTTTCTCTAAGAACACAATGCCGCCTATGCCTTTGGGCAGGGGAATTGGAAAGGGTAGAGAGAAAAACAGGAGTAGCCCCTTTTCCTTACCCATGAAAAAATGCAAAGTAAAAGAAGCAGAGTAAATTTAAAATGCTAATTTTTTTCCCTTTTGAGCAAGCTGAACTATCAATAATTAAAATGGGAGGAATTTCTATTGAAAGGAAAGATTTATGTTCACATTAATCTCTTAGCTGCATAAATTAATCTGTTTATTTCTTTGTTCTTAACAAAGGAAAATGTAATCTACAGCTTTAGCAAAATGAATGCCAAATGGTAGATAAAAGCTATTTCATACAAACGATTTTAAGTTTTCCCTCAAGCTACCTCATAAAAGCTATTTCAGGCTTTTGGTGTTTCTAATTTAGCACATTTTATAGTCCATGCTAACCCACCAGAGGCTGTAAGTATTTCATTATCTTGGAGCCAGCATTTGATTAATATTACCACAATTGTTTCACAAATCGTTCTTAACTAAAAATTAGGTGTGCTGCATCAATTATTAAAATAAGAGAAATCAATTAATAAGGTTGCGTTGAAATCAGAATTATTTCCAAATATTTACATTATCTTCCTATAAAACAAGAAAATAATTAAACATATGCTGCAGTTGTTACAAACTTGTATTACAGTTCCTATCAACATAGCTCTCTACAAAGTCTGTACTGAAAGCTTCACTAAATCTTTCCTCTGGAAATGAAAAATCTGTCAAACAGACAGTCTTAATTAAGAAGTTACTTTCTCTTAATGCACTTCTCTATTACTCAGAGTTTGGTTTAATTTAGAAAAGGAGGTGCAAATAAACCTGGCAGCCTGCTGCTTTCTCAAGAAGCTTACACTTCTCTGTCCTCCAAGGCAGCTTTCACAGGCCCCTGTTCCATGAATCGCCAACACAAAGCTGGAGTTGTCCTTCCCCAGCCAAGGCTTGGCGGAAGGGCAGCGGGGATTCTCTCTCAGCAGCCGTCCTGGGTTGGTGATCCCACAGGTGTCTCAGAGGAAGACCTGCACATCCCTTGGGCAGGGGGGTGCAGCAGAGCGTACCCACCCCAATTGTTGTGGCTGTCCGTACAGTCACTTGTTGAGTTGCCTCTGGAGTCAGTAACAGCAGAAGCCGCTGGCTAACTCAAGTCTTCAGTGAAGAAAACCAGAGCTCAAACATGGTCCTCAGTACAGATGCAGAACAGATTTTAGTGAGTTCTTACAATTTCTGTCTATTTGTTAAAATATGCAGATTATATATTTATTTTGTAGTAGAAGATTTTTTTAAGTGCCACAGTGCCAAGTACTGAGCTGTAGAGAGTTTCAAAGAGACTGCAACAACCCCCTCCATACCCCTCCATGTCTGGTTTTGAAAGGGAACATCTGAGGGCAGTGTTTGTTTATGCCAAGATACACGAAGTGTTCTGTTTGCTCCTGGTCAAACTGCCAGGTTTGTCTCAGCTTGAGAGCTTCCAAGCTCTCCTTGTAAAGTACAACCCTCTTCTCTGAACAAGGAAACAGAGCAGTTCCAGCTGCCCAAACTAACCAGCAGGCAAATGTAATTTGCAATCATGCTGCCCTAGATTGGAAAGTTAAGTACCTGCATAAATGTGATAGGTCAACGTCTTATGCAGCTCTTTCAAGTACAGATTGTTCATCTGTGTAATACTGTGCCCAGAACTAGATGTTCCTTTCTCCAGCACATCACCTATAACATCTTTGCTGAGTGCAGACTCCGTAAGAAGGGGCTTTAGTAAACTTGGGCAATTTGATCATTGAAATTAAACAGCAGCACCAGCTAGAATGGCATTTATGTGGTTTCCATAATATCCTAAGTGCAGAAACTGAGCCACCTCCTGCATAGTCACTACTCTCCACACACAGAGCTTTCTGAGGTTGCTCTTTCCAAAGGAAGAATATTGTCATGCTCGTCCAGAGCTTGGGCACAGGATTTTTTTTCATTATAACTGCCAGGAAAAAGCCAGTACCTCACTGCAGGTTGAGCTACAGGCCTGACAGGTACTTTAAAGTCCTGTAATGAGTCACTGGTCTTGATCTGTGTGCCTGGTAAGGGACCCTCTGGTTTCCATCTCCCCTGCTGCAAATGCTGTTTCTGACTTTTCAGAGTGGCTTTCCAGAAACACTAACAAGCACAAATGACAAAGCAATTAACTAAGTTTTGTGGAGAACCGTGGGACTTTTCTAAGAGATTACAGGAACTTTAGCCACTATCACATAATTTCTTTTATCCACCGCTGATATATTCTAATAAGCTTTATGGAACGCTGCTGCTCTTAGAGGTTTAGTGAGAACTAAATGTAAACTGAGGGAGCCCTGGAACTGACCTGGCCCTTACTCACCTCACTAAAAGCTCTGCAGAGCTCCAGCAGGAAAGATGTCTGGATTCCTGGCACGTGGAACATCCTGGTGACATCTATCCCAGTTTGATCTGAACATAGCTGTGTCAGCACTGTTACGTACTGCTTAAGCTATAAAAGTAGTAGATTTAAATCAAAACAGTAGTCCATATCAATTGCTTTTATTCTGTAAAAACGCCAATTCTGTAAAACCAATTTTTTAAAGTTTAAGTTATCTAGCAAAAAGTTCATCTAAAGAAATATAGACTAATGCGAAGGAAGTAACAAAATAAATAATAAACTTCCATGGTTTCCTTTCTTTCTGAAAAGGTTTAACCAAAAAACTCAGATAAGAATTACTTCCTCAGCTTCTGAAATGGATCCAACTCTTAAGTGCATTGTAATAACCATTTACCTCTGCCCCCGAGTGCCATAAAACAGATGAATATTGCAGCACCAAGGAGTGTCATTGTCCTGGTCATTCATTCAAACTTCTGTCCAACCCAGAGTTGTTTGGGAATCAGAATAGCTGAAGTTGATGGGCACATCTGGTACCTTTAGAGGTCATATACTCCACCCTCAACTGCTCTAAGCAGGGTCAACTAGAGTTCAAAACTCTCTCTCTTGGAATTTTGAATATCTCCAAGGATGGAGACTGCACCACCTCCCTGGGCAAGATGTTCCTGTGTTCAATCATACATTAAAAAAAAAAAAAATAAAACCAAAATTTATGTTTAGATTGAATGAACACTTGTAGTCTTGCAGCCCAGTGAAAATGTGGTCCATATGAGCTCCTGCCTCCCCATCAAAATTCCAGTCTTTCTTAGTAGGGTCCAGCTTTATGTCCATCTTAGGTGTTTTTCAGCTTCCCTGTCAAGGTGGATGGTGAATGATTCTCATTTTTGCCATCACCACAAATTGCTCCCCCATGTATATATATATGGGACTGTGAGACAAACATTTTAATCTTGTGTCACAGTATGTTCCAAGTATCACAGTTTTCTTCTTCCTGGGTTGATGGTTGTAATGAATAGTACTATAAAACAGGAGATGGGGTGGAACATTGAAATAATAGGGAATCCTACAATTACGGTCAATATAATGGAGATATCCTCAGGCTCTTTTTAACTGCATTTTCCAGATTGCACTATTAGCAGTTGCTCTTCAGGAGACCGAAAGTATTGAGATAGGTAGATTCAGTAGAAGTAAGAGGTAACAAAAAATTCTGTGGTCTCCAGAATGAAAGATTTTATTTTCTTTACTTCTGAAGAATTGAAATAATGGATAAGCAGGAGAATATTCAAAATCTTCTTCTATACTAGTAAGGGTGCTTTCAATCCAGTATTAAAGGTATACTGCTTAGCAGACCACATAAAGGTCGTGCTTCTGTCCTCAGATGGCTTAACTGCACTGCTCGCTAAGCAATCAAATCTCTGTAGCTAGTATTCCTGGAAGGATAAGCTAAAAATAATTTTCTACGTACTCTGAAGACCGTAGTGTTTTCATTCTTGTATTTCACATAAATGTCTGGAGAGTGTATGCAAATTTAGATGGTGATCCTTAAATTTAAAGCTATGTAATTTTGTTATTCTCTTCAAGCATGTGGAAAAGGCTGTTATTCCTGTACATCTTGGAGAAAAAAAATAACTTTCTTTTAATCTCCTAATGAAAATTCTGTCTGATTCCTCCTTTTTTTTTGCCTGTCATTTTATTTCCACCAAAGAACACAAACATCTAAGCAAACCAATAGAGTGAACTTTAGTAACTGACCGTTAGAAAAGAAAATGAACAGTAGTACTGGTTTTGTGGATCATTTGTATTTGCCACAGGCCAAAGCACTGTAAGTTTGGTAAAGCGTGCTGGTGGTGGGCAGCATTCAGGTCTTCCCCTGGTAGTCTGAGGAAGCAGCAGCACTTGCCGTCGTACTGCAGGGAAGTTTCATAGATTGTTATGTAACAAGTATCTCATGCTAATGTCAATTAAAGAAGTTTTTAACAGTAAATGTGTATTTACACACCACAGTTTATGCTGTGATACAGTGCAGGTAATGAACAGAATTCCTAATGTTTCCAACTGGCAGTGTTTGATAAAACATGTACAAGGCTATAACTTCTATTTCTCTAGGAGAGTCTATATTTTTAATATAACCTTGGCAAGGCAACAGTGTGAAAGTCTGAATTTGGAAAAGTGTCCTTTCTGGCAAAAGAATTATGGGTGGGGTTCAGGTATATTGTCTCATTTGGTGGGTTGAAGGTATCTGAGTAGTCACTATACATAAAAATCTTCCAGGAAAGTGCCTTTTTTTTTTTTCCCTTTTTCTTTTCTTTTTTTTTTTTTTTTTTTTAATGATAGAGGAATATGGATTCACTGTAGCACAGAAACTCTTGCAATTCCAGTTGCTTATTGGAGCCATTTATGCAGTGAATGCAACCTTGGCATGTTCCCTTTCCCTCAGTGCATTTCCTGATGTGTCAGTACAATTTTGAGTTATGAGTTATGAGATTAGCCATAAAACTGAGTAAAGCTCTGTTCCCTTTGAATAAATTGTTACTCATAAAGATTAAGATCAGTCAGTGTATACAGATGTGCACAGTGGAAAAAAGAAGGAAAATACAAGTAACTTTAAAGGACATCCAGAAAAAAATTCAAAAATTGATGACATGTGATTATGAAAAAAAAAAAAGAGCATGCTGGAATTTATGTATGCACTGCCCTGGGTAGGTGCTTCTTCTGGTAAGCATCTCCTCCTGGTAGTTGCTTAAATTTAGATCTTTCCAAAATAAAGTTGTTTATTTTGCACTACCTAAATTTGGTGTTTCAACAATATAAGTCCTTAACATATTTTTCATTTAAAATTCTTTCCCACATCTATCCCAATTTCTGGATCTTTCAAAAAAACACATTTGGGAATTTTGATAACTTTTCTTGGTTTTTTGTACCTCTCCCTTGGAGAGGTTCTTGGAAATCTTGGAAATAATTTTTCCTGTTATTTAGTTGCCACTATTTATAACTGAAATTACTATAAAAGCTTGTTAAACACAGCTACTAGAGCCAAAGGGCTTGAAAGAGGGAAGGGCAGATATGATTTGAAACACAGATAGAAAAAACAGGAGTAGGCAGAAGGTTATCAGTTAACCATTCTGCAACCTGCTTGAATAGAAATGATGTAATCATTAAACACATAGTCCTTCTAAGTTACTCGGAGAAGGACTAGCAGACAAGAAGGAGTATTCCTATCTTCTTCATAGCACACAGCACCATGGATAGAAAAAAAAAGAGAGAAATATTATGTAACTTTAAAGTTTGTGGTGGTGACTTTCCAGAGATTTCTTTTCTAGCAGGCAATACAGTACAAAAATCAGAGAAGAGAAATACAGCTTGAGTGCCACTGAGGGTCAGAGCTCCCATGGAGGAGTGGAGGAAAGTGCAAATAGCTCAGAGTTGCCACTTTTGCTTGTCCTGTTCTATACTGCCCTTTGTGACTGTGAAAAGAAGATAATTTGTTCAATTATATTTTGTCACTGTCACTTTAACTGACTTTTTACAGCAATAGAAATGGCTGAATGTATAGTTTCTCTTTGTGGAAAGGGAGAGAACTATTTCAATCAGCTGCATTTCTTGGCACTCACACAGTGTGTTCTATAAGCTCTCTGCCTGGGTCTGCTCTGCAGGGCAAGAGGAGGAAAGCTTCCTTACTTGCCACTCCTATGAATTATTAAGCAATTGTGTATATTCCTTACTTGAAGGAGATTATTCTTCATTAGCTTCTACTTTTCCTTGAAAATTTACATAAAATGTAAATAATCTTGTCACAGGTGATGTATCAATATTAGTGTATTGGGACTCTATAATACATTTATATATTTTTATATATGTGAATAAATTATTATATTGTTACATTATTATAGAAAGCATAGTTGTGTTTGGTATTTATATACAGATACATGATAAACATATGAAACACTAACATGATTCAGCCTGTGCACCTCTGACCTTATTCCAACAAGCTGGTGCAATGCTCGCTGCTCTCAGTTTGCTTGTACTAGTATGTTTAAAGGAGAGTGATCTGAAATGTAAAAGAAGGAAAACCTTGCAACACAGATTTTAAAGCCCTTTTCCTTTGTCAGAGTCAGAGACATAAGTGGGGTCTTTTTTTTTTTCATTATTTTTTAATTGAGTCAGTGCTCCTTCATTACCTCCAGAAGCCACAATGCAGAAGAGCGTTCCTCATTAGAGCAAAAAACCCTGCTGCTGCCTTGCATGAGGGATGTACCTATTCTAGGCATTTTGCTGTCCACAAGAAACCTCCTTAAGGCAAGAAGCGGGGTATCTTCTCCTTCCTTGCTGGAGGCTGAGAGGATATACTGGGAAATCACAGTGCTTTAATTCCCATACTGTTGGGTTTTCTAATAAGCATCACTTCTGGCCATGTAGGCAGGACACCAGAGCACACAAACCCAGGTCTAACTCCAAATGGTTATTTTTATGTCCCTGTAACCTCAGCTAGCACAGATCTGTGAACAGTGCCAGAGTGGCAGCTCCCTAGGAATGGGCTGACCAAGCTTTTGCGGCGTGTGCTGACCTCTGCAATCTGTTCTGGCTGCCCAGCAAGTGGACGCTAAGTGAGCTCGGGTTTGATGACACACACAGGCTGATGACTCCCTCTGAAATACCAGCAAAACCGGGAATGTTCTGACATGCACGAGCTGGTGCCCTCAAGACCTTGCTGAGTTGTCCTTGTCACTGGGAGGAATGCCTCTGGTCTGTGGCTGTACTTCAAGGAAATTGTTTCTGTTGAGGCATGATTGGAGCTCATTCCCTTCTTCCAAGGGCAGCTCCTGGGCTGCCTGCTCCCTGTGCAGGAACAAGGAGGGCTATAAGGTATTCTCAGAGAAGGAGGGGCCTTTGCAATTTACTGGTTCAAGGGAGCTCTGGCTGTATAGAGTGGTATTGCTCTGGCATAAATTATTTGTAATAGTCTTGCCAGGTACACTTTGCAGTTCATATCATTTCTTTAAGTGATTATTTTGCAATTGTACTTAATTGCATTTATACAACTTTTAGATGAAGTCACAACCACACCCACAGGATTTTTTGATAAGTAGTTGAAATTAGCATCATTTTTTCTTACACTTAGATCCTCTGATAGCGTCACTGCTCTCAAAACTATTTTACAGAAATTCTGAAATGAGCTGTAATTTTGGGACACACATTCATTTCCAATCCAGTTCAAACTAATAAAATATGATTATCATAGTACTGTTGCAGTTTGATATACTCCAGAACCCTGTATAAAAAGGCAGAGCTTTTCTTGCAGCTGCTAGATACCAGATATTTTTTCTTGTCTAAGCCTGAAGTGAGTTTAGTTTGAAGGACTCATTGTTATCTTAAATAATGCTAAGGAGAAGTTAAAGATAGGATTTAAGACTGGACTTGTGTCAGTGCATATGAATTATTTAGAAGCAGTGGATTTTTATTTGTGTTTGCAATTTATAATCCAGGTAGCTAATGCCTTCAAGTGTAAACATTAAAAGGATGTTCTCTTTTTAGTAGTAATCTGTATATCAAAAAATTTAGATATTCACATGTGCAATTAAACTTTCTGTTCCAGATTCATCCTTTTTCTTCCTTTGTTTCACACTTTGGAGCAACATATGTATGATGCTTTTCCTGAACAGGTAGTATCTTTATGTTATTGTATATGGGGGACAAAAGGGACCAGGATAAGGGTTTCAAATTACACAGTTATTTGGAAATTGTGATAATAGGAATTGTTTGTTTGTTTGTTCTTGAAAAATTGTTGATTTGTTCCTGTGGTTTAGAAATTATTCCCTCACAAGACAATACTATTACCTGCTTAATCATACGGTACTTTGCTACTAATATTCCTACAGCTCTAATATTCAAATCTTAATAATAAGCTTATAAAAAAGCTGAGTTCTGTTCTTCCCATGGGAATTTACTTCTGTCATGACTTACATAGCAAGCCAGCCTAAGTTGTGCAATTACATTCTCAAGTGCTTGCAAATTGTTTGCCAAAATTTTTTAATTGTTGACATAATTCCAAGGAATTATGTTGCTGGTATTTTACAGATTTTATCAATGTTCACATTCTCAGTATTGTAAATGCTTCTGAATGGCTGTCATGTGTACATCTTATTTATGTTGTTTTGTGGACCTCAGCAAGAAAGTTGAGCTAATCTCTGAGCACTATGTCTCAAGAACTGAAAATAGGAAATGCAACACTGGAGCACATTCATTATCCAGCTGCTTGGCTTTTCATCCGAAATGGTTCCAGCCAGATGTTTCTGACAAGTGCAAAGACTCTCCTCTTCCCTAATAAACAGCAATTTTATTCAGTACTAAAGAAACAGAGTTAAAATTTTTATATAATTTATCCACGTTTGACTTTCTGAATGTTGTATTATTGTCCCCTGTGTCACTGCCTATGACAGTGAATGCCACAGTTTAATTTGTGGGGGAAGGTATTTTGGTTTATAGCTTGGGGTTTGATAGTGTCAAGTGCCATCTTGTTCCACACCTTCAATGAATTTTTCCACATTTCTCTGAGTCCTTAATTACCCTGCAGAGTTTTTTGAGATGGCCACATTAGCACTGCATGCAGTATCTCAAATAAGGCAACAGCAGAGATTTGCCATGACATGTAGTGTTATATTCTCCCTATTATCCTGCACATGTGGTAGCATTATTTGTTCTTTCTTGTTGCTGTATATTGAGATCAGTATCTTTCTGAGTTGTTCACAACTATGTCAAGTTGACTTTCTTTACTGCTAATTTTAAACTTGCGAGCATTTCTATCCTGTGTATATAGTATTTTGCATTTCTGGACCCTCAAATTCACTAGTCAGCCTGTCCCACTTGCCTAGTTACTTAATTTCTCCTGAAATTGTACACTTCCATTTTCATTTATGATTTCAGATAAATGTGTATCTTACTGGTCTGGAATCCCACTGGTTATCCCATTAACTTTTCAGAAAAATAGATATAATATTTGTTATTTCTAGTTCTTTTGCACATAAATGGTTTTTAATGAAGGACTATGTATTCTTAGCAGATCAGCCTGTTTATTCTGAAGCTCTTTCAGCATTTTTGGATGCTCACCATCTGGGCAGGTTGACAACTTGCTAACATACTGCTGTCGCTATCCAGGCCTTCGAACAGGAAGCGAGAATGGGTCAGAAAGTCCTTTTTCAATTGAAATAATTCAGTAGGAAGAATAAAGTAAGGCTGAGTTAAAAACAACTCTTGAGAATTCAGAAATTGATTTGATGAATGGGAGATTGGGAACAGTAATATAATTATTGCCATCATCCACTTCAGTTTATTTGGAGTATAAATAAATAATTCTATTAATATAAATATGCATATTTAGGGGCAAATTGATTTCTACTGTAACAAATTTGAAGACAGAAGTATTACACTACCATAACTAATTGGAGTGATTCAAGGTCTCAAAGCACAAATACAACACCACTTCTGTATAGCACACTGGAGGTCTTTGTAGTTACAGTTCATTTCAGGAAAATTCCTGAATAGAAATAGGGTTAGGTTTGCCTCTGAGCACTTTGTTTAAGTGAACTATAAACAGAGACATGCCTGTAACACCAGCCATTAGAATTCAGAGTCGTCAGTAAGGAAGAAAAGTTGCCATTAGCAGTAAGTCAGGCAGTGTACCTCAGATCGGTCTGGAGGAATTGAACTCCCCAAGCCCTTGACATTTATCGGTGAGTTCCCAGCCACAAAAACACATTCAGCCATTCTAATCAACAGGAGTCTAAATCACAGCTTTACTGCCACTCTTAGGCCTCCAGATCAGCAAGAATGAGCGGGCATATGAAAGGTAGCAGGAACTGTTGGCAATATGTGTAAAAAATCAGAGAGAAAACCTGCTAGGCAGTGGGGGAGGCATTAACAGCTGAGTGAATCGAGTGCTTGGGTTTGCATTTTCCATCTGCTGAACCTGGCTTAACTTCTGTCTGGCCCTGGCAGGGCCCTGGCCCTTTCTGTGGGCAGTAGCATGCTCACCATTCCCTTTGGGCCACCACAGCTCAGACTGATGTAGCAGAGAGGTGTCAAAAGGAAAAAAATCCACATATTAGGATCATGGATGTAATGCATTAAGTTTGTAAGCCTTTGACTGTATTTTGCAAGAACTGGGTGATTTTCTGGATTTTCAGGGCTCCCTGCTGAGGAGAAACACATTATGTCTTTTACAGGAAGGAAAATACTTCCTTGAAAGGGAAAACTTCCACTCTCTTGAGATTTGCTGTGGGCTTTATATTCTGTTCCTAGTTGTAACACATTGGGCATGCTGACTTCTCTGCTTTCTCCTGGTGCTGTTGTCAGTCTGAAGACTTTTTGTTACTTCTATAGTTTAAATATTCTTTATTTTCCATTGAATGCTAACACAATATATTTTAATGCTTATCTACATAAATATAGCTGTTAGTGAGCTCCCCAGTAGAACTTATCAAAGCATGTCACACATTACTAACTATGCAAATAATTGTTTCCCATCCTCAAGCATACTTCAAGTGGCTGTTACAACCCATTCAAATAAAGTTAAAAAATTAAAATAATTAGAAGAAGTTATAATTAAAATGAAATACAAACCAATAATACATTTCTGTTTGTTTTGTTACCTTACACAACAAGGTATTTCCTTACTGAATTTCTTTCTTCATATCAAGAGTGCATTTTGGAATATTTTTTCAATGGAATATAAGTAGAAACAAAACCCCTGCAAGTTCTAGGCATTGCAATAGACAAAATAAAAGAAGTTACACGTGGTATAGTATCAGGTGCTCTGAATGTATTTTATATATCTCTTCCAAGCAGAGAGGTGCATATTCTTTTATATTTGTGCTCTATTAAAAATATAAGGAATTAGTTGTAGGAATACAATACTATTCCATTAATGTTCTTTTTCTCTGTCTTAGACATTAACATGACTAAGCAGCGTCAAGGATCAGCAGTACCCATTAATAGCCTTCAATACTGTCTTCTGTCATACATTTAGTACCTTACATACTCTCTCAGTCATAAACAAAACAATTAGGGAGTTTAGAAAATCCATTACAACTACAGAAGACAACCAGTCAGCCACAAGTAACATAGACTTTGCTGAAAGAAATAGGTTTTTTTAAACAGCATTTTAAAAAAGTATCAATGTATATATGATAAAAAGTACTATTCTAGATTTTTTCTGACTCTTCCACTGATATCAGAAGGAGCACTGAGCAGAGAACCAGGATGGAATATGGCCTTAGCCTTATGCTCAGATGAGCTATTAAAATGCCCAGTCTCTGAAATCAGGAAGAAACGGCACAGGGAGCCACCTAATGAGCCTCTACGCTCTTCTACGTTAAGGATTATGAGTTCTGTTCTAAAAATACCCCAGTTCCTCATGTGGTACAAAAAAAATGCTATACTTGCACAATAAGAAACTGGCTGTTGTCCCTGTGAGTCTCCACCTGACATAAACTGACTAGAGAAAGGGATTTTCAAAAGAGAACAGGTTTCGATTCAGCATTTTATAGTAATCAGCTGACTTTCCAAAAATTACATAGGCATCAAGAACTTCCCAAATCACTGGTGCTTGACTAAAGGAAAAAAATTTCTGAAGGAACAACCAAACTGATACTGCAGCTGCGTTCTCCAGCAGATTGATTCCTTGCAACCCTCTACTGTACCATGGCTAGTATTGTGAATGTAAAATTCTAGTGACTCACACCCTTGCAGGCATTTGAATTCCTCCTTTAAACCCAGGAGTAACAGTGAATTCCTGTAAGCCTGTCACATTATTCCAGAATGAGGTAACTCAGGAGAACAATCATAGCACTACGATAGCATAGGCCTTAGCCAGCATAGCGGCCTGGCTCTGAAATCCATTTCCATGAAACATAACTTTTTCAAAGTACACTGTGAGACGCTATGTTGTTCGTAAATAAATGTAGGTAGCAGATTATCAAGTTTCTCCAACTCCACCTAAATTCAGCCAGATGTTTATAATATCTTCATAACAAGAAGGATGCATAGCCATTATCTTTATAATTTGATTGAGAGTGCATGTAGGCAAGTATAATGGGAAAAATCAGATCACAACCAGTGCACATAATTCAGTAGGACCTTAAGTAAAAGACTGAAACAGAAGACAAGAAGAAACAAAAACCACTTAATGGTTTGCTGGTAGATTGGAAATGGGTTCATGACTTTGTATTTCATTCCTTTCCCATGCAAAGGGCACTGAAGAAGAAATGGACAAACTGAGGTGGCAATCACAGCCAACATTGAGAAATAATAAAAAATATTATTTGGGTTCATCTGGGGTTTGAACTCATACTCACGTAACAGCTAAAACTATATAAAGGAAATATGATCTGACATTTATAAGGAAACTGCCAAAAAGAGATTATATATTAAGATGATTTTTGGAAATGTATTTATTAAGAAAAGATTGGGATGTTTCAGCTGTGAAACATAGTTTAAAATCTTTCTATTCACATTGTAAATACTTGTGGAACAGGTAGTTATTAAGCCAAATGCTTAGCAGAGCATATGCAGCTATGGATAAAAAGGCATCAGAAAAATTAACTTATAGAGTAGTATTGTTCAGGTGAGATCTTTTCAAATAACATTAAATATAAAAAAACCTCCATTCTTTATTACAGAAGCATACTGTTTAGGACTGGCTTCCTAAATATACATTAATCAGCTCATGTGATTAGCTGACATGCACAGTGCGATTAGTTTTGTTCAGCAATCAACATCTATGAATGGTAGGAATGTCTAGAAATGAACTCATATTTCATGTCTGTATTTTAAAGACGGCACTGAAGCACAATGCTTGATAACTTAAGTGAATGCAAAGGTATCTAAAATAAACTTGAGCTTTCTTCCTGAGCTGCACTAAATCATCTTCACCATCAGTGTAGGTTTCTCTCAAGTGGTGCACTAGATGTATGTAAACAAAAGACTATTTTAACTCTGAGCTTGTAATAGATTTTGATGCCACGTTCAGATTTGGCACAATTTTTACAGATATACTTAGCTTTCCTGGAGTTGCATACACTATAAAAACTGACTTTATCCTGCCACATTCAAAGTTCCCTGAATTTCAGAAGTACCTGGAACTAAGATTCATTCCCTGGTAGTGGAAAAAAATTACTTCCCATTTTCTAGCTTCATTCAGAATAAGGAATAAATTGATTGAAGACTAAATAATTGCAACTACAGTGGAAAGACTTGACGAGGACACAGAATTCATGCAAGTGATGTGTGACAGTTCAACTATAGAAATAATGCGGACTGAAAAATAAGCTTTGCTTCTAGCTTTCAGCACAGTAACAGCCCCACTGCTGTACCAGAGATTTGTTTTGGGCTGCTTCAGCATCAGGTGAAGAAACACAGACCTTTTCCTTATCTTTCATTCTGCCAAGTTTTTTGTAAATTTTAAGAAAATCACATCCAGCTATACACAGTACAAAGGCCTATCCTACAATTAGATGTGTATAACTGAACCCTTCATCCTACAAGCACATCTAGGTAACTGAATTATTTTTTCTGGTTAGAGTTCTGTTTAAGTCAGTGAAACTTTACATAAGTGCAAGGATTGTCCAGGTGATAATTTATAGGCTTCAATGCAGTGTTTTTATCAAGAACTTCTTATTAGTAAAACCCACCTGATCTTCAATATTGTGCATCTTCTATGCAGTACAACACTGCATTGGGCAATATGCCTTCTTGGCTTTATTTTATATGTGTATAATATATACACAAATAAAAAGTATCACCTGCAAATAATATTTGGAATGTGAAAGACACAAAATGTAAACATTTTATTTGGCAGTTGTTTCAAACAGGTGAATAAATAAATGGAAAAGTACATCTTAATATTCTTTATAGCAACAGTTTCAGTTGCACATGTATTTACATATTGTGGATGCAAAGAACAGTTAATTTAATTTCTTTTTGTTAAAAAATGCAACTTCCAACACCACTAGACTTGACAATTAAAGATGAAGATACTAGTAATACTTTGTTCTAGCAATCTCAACTTTTAAAGGCATTCATTTGGAAGTAAGATAAGAGAGTCATCATGCATTTAGTTCATTTTGTCCACTTACTGTAGAAAGTCTGATGTAATCTCAGAATTATGAGTGTCATGCGCTTAAGTCAACTATGACATGTTTATAAATCAATGTAGTTCCCTTAAAACTTGAAGCAAAGAGAAAATCTCGTTTATCAATGGAGACATGTATGAAAGATCTTGGTGCCTGTACGTTTAATTCTTGAAACTTCACAAATTTTGCCTTTTCCGCATCCCAATAATAGACTTGAGTGAAAGAATAATCACTTCCAAGAATGGCATATTGATAATTCTTTATCTGAAGTGGTTGGAATACCATTGACCCTCGGGATGGCATCCTTTGTAAATCCAGAAATGCTGAACCACCCCATTTCATTACTTTAGAGTCCCCAATAAATCTTGTTAAGCAAATGTATACATCCTCTTTCACTTTGAAATGCTTCACAGCATATGCATCTTCCATATCTTGAATATCAAACCGCTTAACAAATTCATTTGTTCCTTTGTTCCATTGATATATTACAGGTCTTTGCGAACTACTTGACAGAATTAAATGTGGTTTGCCAGATATTTCAAGATACTCCACATCAGTATCTCTGTACCAGGCGTGCAGAGACTGATGGGAATAAAATCCATTCCCATTCCACTTGTAAACTGTTGTGAAACCAGCCTTTGAACTGTCTGCAACAACAAAATACCAGTCTTCAGCAATCCTGAAAGTTTCAATGTCATTGGGTTTTCGGATTTTAAGGATTTCAATATCTTGAATTTTTATAAACTTATTAGCAAAAATATCTCTTTTATATATGTGGGAGCCTCCAAACAGCTGTGCGACAATGACATACAGCTGACTTTCAATAACTATAGGTTTACACACAACAGTTGAAGTACCTATAAAAAGAAAAGTAAAAGACGGGGTTAGTACCACTTTTTGGATAATTTGTTGTAATGTTATCTGTCAAGCAGTGTTCATACCTGTAATATTGTCGTAATTCCTGAACATCACTTCCACATGGTCCCATTCAAGAAAGATGCATTTTCCAGTGAAAGGCTGAGCAATAACCACATGTTCATCATTCATATATGAGAAAGTATCTACTGACAGAGACTGGTATGGCAGGGACTGATAAACTTCAAATTCTGCAGAGGTGCACACAACAGATGATAATTACAGAGATATTTTACATACTGTATTGAAAAAACCAACTGCTCATCAGATACCTATTTATTACAAATTACAGTATTTCATCACTAGTCCAATTTTTCCGTTGATAAAGGAGCACTGCAATTTGGTTTTCAATCTTTCTCAATAAAAAGAGGTACTGTTTTTTTTTAACTTTTCCAAATCATTATGTAACATATTAGAGCTTGAGTAGATACTGAAATATAGGACCCTGCTCCCAAATGATTCCCATATCAGACTTAATGATTCTCATGTCAGACTTAAACCAGCAGAGTTCATACTGATTTTCGTAGAAATTCCATCCAGAATGCAGCATTCCTGAAAAAATGGGCTCTAGAATGAAAAACTACAGCTTTGACAAGATTAAAAAATTTGAGGCATATTACCTGTAATAATGCAATCAAATTCTTCTGGAGAGAGGCTATTGATTTTGCGCTTGTAATATTCTGGTGGGCTTTCACAGAAAATGTCTTCAACAGTTGCATTGGTGCTGCCCAGCCACTCCACTAACCACTTCAGTTTGCAGTCACAATTAAATGCATTGCCTCTAAGATCTCTACAACAAATAAATCATGCATTGAAAATAAGTAGTCAGCTAATGTATTTCTCCTTGAGAACAACAAAACAGATTTTGTTATATATGTGCCCTCTTGCTTATTCTCATTTGAGGCTTTCCTGGCTTAATTTCTCCTTACCCAGACTTTAACCTACATACCAGAACCCACACATTTAATTATATTAAGGAAATCAAGGAGATCTTAACCTGGTGCTCAGTCAGAAATTCTTATCGATTTCCCCAAGTTTACAGGTATGCAAAAGCTTCCCAAACTAATGACCCCATTTCCTTTGGATTACTCTTTCTCAGTAAGAGCATTCTAGATAACAAAATAGGAATTAATGTAACCCGATGGTCAGCCAGTCAGTATTCACTATCTCCTTTAGATACGCTCGTTTAGGGCTTCAGGAGACACAAGCAAAGGAGTTCAGTTCAAGTCTGTTACAGCTGTCTTCAGTCAGATTTCCGATCGTATGTACAGGAACAGGCAAGCGCCAGGAGCAGGCTGTGTAACCACCTGGCCACAGTCAGCCGTGCCAAGTAATGCTCCAGCTACGCTGCCCATGGCCACATCTTCCTACTGCAGCTCTGCCCTGGGGATTCAGCCCACCTCGTTCATGCCGGGAACAGGCAAAGGATTTTCCGAGCTGATCATCCCAGATCAGATGGAACAGGATTTGGTATATTGAAAACAGGGTCTATTTCACTAAAACAAGTATAAGATTCATCGGTTTCCCTATATTTTGTATTTTTACTGGTATTTTTAATATATATATATGAGTTTAGATGGATATATTTAAACAAGCTGATGTTGTGATCTGGTTGCAATTAGATTTGGTATGGGATACTTACTTAGACACATGCTTTATTGATAAATGATAGCTTTCCCAGGAATTGCTTGCACATTAAAATGTTACTCCATTAAATATCTTCCACCTTCCCTGCATGCCTCTCTCTCTCATGCATCCCTAAGGATCCTCCCTTCTTATTCCCAAAATCTTAATGAACATGCAGATTTAGTACATAACTACTAACAATATTACTTCTCTTCATAACTGGTGGAATATTCAAAACTATCACAAGTTTTCAACAACAGCAGACAAAAAAAAACCAAGCCTACCCATACTGTGTAGTCTCTACCCAGTAATAAGATCCATTACTGGCTACTGGTTTGAATGGTTACTCAGAATGTCCTCTAAAATAATCTCTTTATACTTCCAGTATAATTAAAAGATTAATTAATTGCTTTCTTACACATTTGTTAAAGAATCCAAGCCTTTAAATATGTCTTTTGGAAGTGACTGGAGATTATTATTTGCGAGACTCCTGTAAAAGAAAACACTTCAGTATTAGTGCTAGTTGTTAATGAAAGTTGTGATATACTGTGTCGGATTTTTTAGTTACAGCAAAGAACATTGGTATTTTCCAGCACTTAGTTCTAAAAGATTGCTTTTAAGAATATCTCTTTTACTCTGTGACTTTTTCTTCCACTAAAATGCCATGCATCCTTCTGCTTTCTCACTCTTCTGCAGCCTTGCAGCATTTACAATACTTCCCTTAGCAGAGTAAAAACTTCTATCACCTCCGTGTTTTGCCAACATCATTTAACAATTAGTCATGATTGGGTCTACTGATGTTTTCCCTATGAGATCCCAATACACAGTACTCATATCATTGCAATTTCCTCACTTTCTTGTACCTCTTCTGGAAGGAAAATCTTACTAATGTGGGCAGATGGGCTTAGGTTTAGCTCGCAGTTTTTTAAAATATGCAGTAATAGGCAATAAATTGCCAATAGGTGTGAATTGCTTTCCTGGCATGTGTGTGTGTGCGTGTAAATGTGTATTACACCAGAAAAAAAAAGTTATTAATTCCCAGTTTTCAATGTTGGGAAAACTTGTTTAAATTCAATAAGTATTCCAGCTAGTAGAAGTGACAAGGAAATGTGAGCAGGCTTTGAACAAACAGTATATTACATTTCAGTCAGACTGTCTCTGTGAGTCTGCCAAAGGTCTCAGAGGTCACGGAGGGCATGACAGAAAAAGAATAACGTTGTAGGGTATAGTCTATGCCTCTTCCAATTAACAGAATTATTTATTACTTATGAGGAGAAACAAAAATGGAAAGAAATAATTTTAGATTAAGATCCCAGTTAAAATCTGTAGCTAGTAAGACTCAGAACCTCTTCTGTTTTAACTTGTAAACATAAATGTTATTTATTAGCCACAATTTCTCTAGGCAAGCAAAGACACTTAGGTACATACTTAAATATAAGAACAAGCCCAGATGCTCTAGGCCTTGCTGCCTTATTTAAACAAAAGTGTTTGTCTGATCAGTAATAGTAAACATGGGATGCCTCCATTAGTCCATTCTGACTTCACCACTTGCAAAGCACATCTGATTGGAGCACTATGTGAATATACCATGTGCTTCACTGATGTGCAATTCTATGCTCCAGAGCAATTCTTTAAAAGTCAGGTAACTCACATGGAGAAAGCTGCGTGGACTTGCAAGCTGAGAACAGTTTGATGGCCTATATTGTTTTTATATGTCGTTATGTAGCAAACTAAGAGGCAGGATGTACTTGGAAGTAGGAGTGGTTCGCCACTGCCATGACATATTTTCTGACTGACAGAAAAATCTAAGCAAGGTTTATGCATTTGCCAATTTTTGAATGAAAATTTATATTTTATAGTCCACTGTTAAAAAGCATACTTACATATGAGAAAACACTGTCTTGCCTAGATGGTGCTGTACATGATATTTGGATTATAATAAGAGAGTGAAGATTGACTCAAACATGCAGTTGAACTAATGGTGACAGTTCTAAGAGAAATGCAATCAAAAATACATATTGTGCATAGAAATTACCATCCAATGCTAACTGTAAGATTTTGACATTAAATTAGTAAATTAGTAAAAAAATGCAATATTTTTAAATTTGTTTTTCTGTTCTTAAATGTACTCTGACCAGAAAATAAATCCTGTTGCACAGTAATAAATTCTACATGGCTCTCTTTTACAATAAGGACACACTGTAATTATTGAGGTTAATTGCATTATAAAAGTAAAAATGTTTGGATAGCTTACTGCATTCCAAAATTTATGTTGCTAAAAGGAAGTAAATAGAATAAATAGAACAAAGTTCATCGTAACTAACTTCATAGAACTTACTCGCATGCTCATTTACTATGATGCTTTTTAATGTATTTTATGTACACAAGTACTGTCTTGTTTCTTAAATGAAAAGCGCCTCAGGGTGCCAAAGGATCATTTTTAATGTGTATGAGCAATTTTCCCCAGAAGATGGGGAGTGGTTCTTCAAACAGATTAAACTAGTGGTGCCTTTGCAGTTATTTTCCACAAATTTCTCATTGTCTTTGTGAATAGTGCTCCATGGACAATAGCAGCATGATGCCCAAATCTATGTCCCAAAAATGTGCATGAAATGGCAGTTGTGCCTCAAATGTGGTTCTGTCGTTTGCATGTTTTCTCTTGTGAAACTCTGAAGCACCTCAGAAACCAATATAACAGGCAAGACAAGATGTTAGCCTTGGACTATATGCTCTGTGGAGAAGAAACTGTGCCTTCCTCTGTTTTAGAGAAGCAATTTGGCAGCAGCAGCTACTAAATAAATAAATGAATATGATAAATAATGTACTGGACCCATTTGTGAATATAAAGCTACTCATGTGCGCAAATATTTTGAAGCTAGGGTCCCAGTTACCAGCCTTATCCAGCTATCTTTTTTTCCTAACAGTATCATTCTGCCTTTACTGCTAATATGGATTGTTATGGGATGTGCAGAGCCATTTTATGTACCTCCTTCCCTCTCCTCTCTCTTTCCTCTTCCTCAGACCTAGAGCCATAAGTAACTTTATCTACACAAGTAGTCACAGTAGGTTTGGTTTCAGCTGTGAATCTTGTCTTGACCAAAAGGAAAAGCATGAAGTGTTTAATGGTACATTTACTAGGTGGTGAAGATGTGGTGAATTGCAATTCAACTATTATATTTATGCATTAACAGTTTAAAATAGAACCTTTGCTTTCTCTCTTCTGTCAAAATATATGAAAGAAAAAGTTACATGACCCTGTTTCAAAACCCTCTTGGAGGTTTTATCATGTTAAGGCCAAAAGGTCAGAATCCACTCCCCTACCTATGACATGCACATGACATGCTTCAGAATGCAGGTGCTCAGAACTGGGTATAAACCAATGTCAGGCACACTACAGATGTTTTAGCCTCATTTTTTTTTCTTTTCTTTTACATTTTTTCCTGTTTTCCTACAGTGTGTATTTTGTTTTTAAAACATTCAGTCCCCATTAAATTAATGCTAAAAGACAAACTTGCTGTGAGATAAGAGGCAGAAGCCTGTATAAAAAATCTCTCCCTAGCTCACAGACAAGGAAGCTACTCTTGTTTGCAGTGAAATGTTGTGGGTATTTGTTGCCAACGTGTGTCTCAGCTGCTGAGCACAGTGTGAGAAATGCTCCTGCTGGTGAGGGCATGGGGAGCGTTGCTCCTACAGCACACTCAAGGCATCCAGAGTGCCTTGGACTAATTTCCCTTCCCAGCTAATGCAGCAAGGGGCTCCAGCAGGTCAGAGGGCAAGAGTGGCTGTGTTTCCAAGATAGCCAAAGGGCTGAGCAGCACACAAGGAATGGGAAGCAGATCCCAGGGTCAGCGTGTGACAGATCCTGACTGTGGGAAGCTCCTGCTTGCATGCAGGAGAGGACAGGGTGCTGAGTAGGGTAGGTGCAGAATGGAAGAAGTAGATCAGTAAGCCATTAAAAATACATCTTGTTAAAAGTCTTCTATTTAAAATTGTTCTGGATGGGAATTTTCAAGTTTGATTTTGTCAAATTCTTCTGTATAGTATTACTGTTGTAAGTATACACAGGCACAGACAGTGATGGCCTGTCCCAAGAATGGCTGTAATATTCTCCTGGATCCATGTCAGACTGGGGTGCCTGGGAAGAGGTGTGGGTCCATCCTTCAGCCTCTCACATTCCTAACCACAGCTCCCACCTTCCTCCTTTCCAAGTCCCAAACTGGGACTCACCTCATCAGTGCCAAGATTCCCAATTCATACCCCTCCCTACTCCTACATGCTCAGCTGGAAATCCCCTGTGCTCCAATCAGAGAAAGTCAGGGAACTACTGCCAAACATGTACAGCTTGGAAGCTGTTTGTGTCTTTGTGTTCTACACATACCACAGTTTGGAAGCCTTTGGTGGAAACACAAAGATTAACATTCTAATTAAATTACTATTAATACCACTTAAATAACCATGAACAGTTATATTGGAAAACAGAAATTAAACAACACTGGTTCAGTTACTATATTAAATATACCAAATAATATATTCAATCACATTACTTACAGGTGAATTAAAGATTTCAGTCCTCTGAAAGTATTTCTTGAAATTGATTTAATGTTGTTGTTCTCTATGAACCTGTAATGGGTCGTAAAGAGATTCTGGTTAAAGCAATGCCTGGAACTTGAAAGCCCACCCACTCTATTTAATAATGCCAGGAAATATACTTTTGTCTACTCACAAATATTCTAGATGAGGAAGGCCCATGAAAGCATCATCACTAATAACATCAAAAGTGTTGGACGTAAACAACCTGCATAAAGAAATGCAAAAGAAAAGACCATTATGTTATCAGCAGCTTTAGAAAATGGTTCAGCAAGCCATAGTAGGCCAAATTTCCACTGCCTGGTTTCATGTTTTTTCTGTGCAAGCACTGTAGGACTGTAAGGCTGATATATTGCACCATAGTGTGGTGCAAAGTGTAGGATCCAACAATTGTCTACTGGGGCCATCTGATAAAATTCCTTTGACTTCTGTGGGATGTTAATGTGGGTTTATCATGCCAGTAAAACAATGGGATTGTACAAGTACCTCTGGAGATATACTGGAACAACAATGAAATCTTCAAGTACTACAGAGGTTTAAATTGTCTTGGTTTAAATTGCTGGTTAGCCAGACATCAGTTTGAATTTGCAACACTGACAGGAAGGAAAATCCTTTAACTTTTAAGTTAAACATCTGAGTGTATTTAACACGAGGGTACTGAAACTTATTGGGGGAAAAAAAAAGAAAAAAAATTAAAAAAAAAAAATCTCCTAAATTCAGTCAGTGTTCAAGTCAGAATTATTTTTAAGACCTCATTATACCTCTTGGAGATACTCTCAGCATATGTATCTAACAGTAAAAATACCAGCAACACATTTAATTTTATGTAATTTTGTAAGCATTAAAAGTGGACTAGCATTGATTTTTCCAGCTTTATTTATGCTTATCAGCCACGTTTGCATTTGTCCATTATAATCTAACCATGGACTGCTACACTTTTAATGTGGTGAGACATCATAAAGTACGATGAACTTTACCCCAGTGGAATACTACATGCATACTACTATTATATTTTAATCAATTGACCTGATGGATAAATAGATTCATACTATGGCATCCTCAGATATTCAGGAATGCAAGATTTCCAAGTACTAATTAATCCACTTAATGAGTTAATCTCTTTTTTTGACGTTTACATTCAGAATAAATTGCAGGTAATTTTCTCAGTTGGCTGTTGCAGATTGTGCTTTTTCACATTCAGGATGTTCCTATATGAAGTGTATGAAAAAATACAAGCAGGGAATTCTTCCTTTTTGTCAAAATCAAGAAATACTTCAATTTTAGAGAAAACAAGTATTTTTTATAGAATTCTTGAACCAGAAGACAAATTTATTAAATCCTACAGCTAACTTTACTTTTCTGATGTGATTTTACTGGATAGTGTTTCCTTTTCTGCACTCTATAATTTAGAGAACAGAGTGGTATCTCTTTAAATAGTATTGCTATTTTAGAGATTGCCAGGCTTGCAGCATAGGTCTTGCACTTGGTGAGCTCATTTGCCTTCCAGCTCAAACCTCTCCCCAATGGCTATATCAGATGTTTGATGCACAAAGTGGTTTTTCCCCCAGTTTGTCCTTAGACACCATAGCTGCTGCTTCTGGGGCAGAGGCCGAAGGTATGGTGCCGTAGCTAGGGACTGTATCACTTGGCAGGGACAGTACAGTGCTAGCGGGTACAAATCCTGATGCCATGATTACCTCCTTCCTTTCTGCAGGCTTTCATGTCATCAGTTTATAAGGGCACCCTCAGCACATTGCTGATACACAGAGATAAAAGTGCTGAAGATGAGAGTTGGAAGGTTTTCTCTACATTTAGGGAACAGTCCTGCTGGCACCTCACCGTAGCTGTGTAGGTTCTTTGTATTTTTGTTGTCACATGAAGAGCATAGAGCATACCATCTGTACAACAGAAGAAAAGCTCTCCTGGACTGGGAGTTACGAGTAGTGTTTAGCTCAAGACCATGATTTTTCCAGAGACCATTAAAAATAGTAGTAAACAATAATAGCAACAGAATTACACCATATTTAGAAATCTGTGACTCGTGTGTTGGAAATATCCAATTACATTTGGACTTCAAAATGTAATGCTGGAATCTATTTCTATATGTATTTCTATTATTATAGAAATACATATAAGTTGCTAAACCTTGCTGTTGGCTAAACTAAACCTACCAATACAGCTACAATCATGCAGAGCTAAAACTTCCTGTAATGTTTATTTAACATAAGTTTTCCATATTCTTATTTCCCGTACTATCTTCTGCCAAAGATGAAAATTTTTCTTTCCCATGTACAAACTGGAGCGTTATACCCACAGATACAATCCTGCTCCTATGCTCTGTGTCTAAGGAGTCATTTGCCTTAGATCAGCAGCCTGACATTCCAAGGATGGCAAGCAGTTCAACTACCATGTTAAAAATATATCTGGAAAACAGATTACTGATCAAAGCCCACAGTGGAACAAACCCTGCTTTTCTGGGATCATAGTTTTTTTTGCGGTATTTACAAACAGCAGTGTAGAACGTGCATTTCATTGTACAGTAGAAATGGAAATTATCTTTACCAAAATGCCATGAGATACTGCCCAAGCCCACTGTGCCAGGCACTATAATAACTCCAAATAAGATGTCTGTGTCTGTCCTACTCTACCATGCCCAATTCTGCCTGCTTTGCAGTGGGATTGCTAAGTGTAGGTGGTGTATCGTAGCCAAGAGAGATGATGTCCTACTCACTCTCTTCAGATACAAGCCCCACCAGTGCTTCTGCTTTTTCTTCCCCTCTCTTTTGAAAGGCCCATTGCAGATATTATTTGAAATGTGTCCCTTTTGTGATCTGTGACCACCTGGGAAAGGCTTCTCTGGAATAAAGCACGATGGAAAAGCATTCAGGTTTCCATAGTAACTGCATTTACCTATTTACCCTGTATCCAAAATTGCACAGTATGTCTGCACCTCCTTATCAGCTCCACTTGAGGTAGCAGAGTACAGCCAGGGTCAGGGCTTCAGCTAGCAGTACGCCACCAGTTTAATTTAACAGCCGGAGAGCTCCAGAAAATCAACATTACACCTCTGACCACATCCAGAGTGCACGGGAAGTCGCTTTGGGACAGACATCCGATTTTGGTTTTGATCACACCGGGAAGTCTGCCTTGCCGGATTTCTTAGACAAATCTGGGTGTGTGTCAGGCTGGCAGCACATCCACTATAAACAGTTCAGGTTACACCCCCCTACTTCTGTATAGCTCACAATTATATAATCGTATGCCCACATTTCTAGGAAAGCCTGTGAGCCTGTAAAAATCCTATGCTGAAATGCAGCTAATAGTTAAACATCCCAAAATATTACCTTTCTGTGTATACCTCATCACAGTATTTGATTTTGAAATAATTACTTCAGTCTTTATTGGAAGAAAATCATCATTACTTTTAAGACCATGAAATAACAAACAGGGTCAAATCCAGGTACTATGAAGACAAAACTCCCACTGAAGTGACTAAACTTCCACAGAAGTCAATAGCAATTTTACATGGAAAAGGACTTCAGGACCTGTCCCACTGCAGTGACGGGCCTGATCTCAGGGGTTCTGAGCTCATAGTCAATGGGAGTTGCAAATGGACAGCTTTATACTGGGATCAGGTCCCAGGAATGCAGAAAATAAACAAGAATAGTTGTTGCAATACTTAAGTCCTTACTGTAATGTTAATTAAAGTATAATGAAGATAACATGCATTCTGTCACCAAAAGCTTCAGCATGTAAGCATTCAAAGTAGTACTGACAACAGACAGCCTTGCAAAATACTAAGTAAAAATTAAACATGCACTGTCTTTCAAATTGCTAAAGTCTTGTATTTTATGATCTCATAAATCTTCTGCTGCTGTTTCTTATAAAATACTAAGACCCTTTCTGAAATATTTATGAATACATATGCATTTCATAACAAAAACTGTATAATTTAAATATTTCTCACAGAAGCTGCAGAGATGGTGTGAGCAAAAAACTCCCTTCTGGGATTTTAGTAAAAGCAGATCTCACAAAGGATCTGTAAAGAAGAAAAAAACAACCATACATTAATGTAGCCTTATATATCCATGGTTATAATACTGATCTGGTGATCACAGAGAAATTTATTTATATAAGTAAAAAAAATTACCTTCCCTCCCCCAAACATAATGTGACAGGTTTCATGTACTATACTAGAAGGTATAAAATAAGATGTGGCACATACACAGACAGACAGACAGATGAAAGAGATATAAAACCAGGATTCAAGGATGCAGCACAATTTTAACACATTAGCTGATGATTCTGAATGCTGGAGGTACTCCCTGCAGCAAGCATCCTTCTGTATGCACTGAAAACACCACACATCCTAGTTCATTTTAAATCATAAATTAAATAACCAAATGCTTACAGCCCTTACAGTGAGATAACATCAGGCGGAACGCTGCGAGGAATAGATCTGGCATTTTCACATAAAGCATTATCTTTGGTACAAGTACACCAGGCAGGACATTTTGGCTTCACTGGTTTCTTCCCTTCAGTCAGCAAAAGCACAGATAAAAGGCATAAGAAATAAGCAATTCTTCTAAAGGGTCTGCTGGCATTTCCCATTCTTTTGATCCGCTCTCGTTCCAGCCAGTTGAAAGAATATCCCAAAACATGAACAGGGTTCTTTATTCAGCCATTGGATGTCTTTCTCTAAGTCCAGGTCAATATTTGTCTCTGCTTTCCCAACCCTTTTCTTTCTCTTTCACTCTGTTTTTGTAGATAGAAACCTGCAGCTCAGCTGATCTGTATGTTTCCACTCACTCAGGCAACGTACTGCTCAGAGAAGAACCTGCGAGGTGCTGTAAGATGGGGAAAATCCAACCGGCTGAAGGGAAAAAAAAAAAAAAAAAAAGAAAAAAAAAAAAAAAGACTTGCATCACCACAAAAACACTGAGCACAACACAGCATTAGATTGCAAAGTGATGTAACTGAGAAATACACTGCTTTCTGTTTTCACAGGGAGGCCCTTTCCCTGTTTCCAAAAATAGTACAGCATTATGTTTTGCTGGTGGGTGGGTGAGTGGGTGTGGGGTGGAGTATATATGTGTGGGGGGAGAAATCAGTCATCTCTTACTGGATCTCTACAACCTCATGAACCTTTCAGAATTATGCTTCACATATTTCAAGCAGCAGAACTAATGGCAGTATCCACAGGAAAATTAAATCGAATGAAACCATCAAAAGCATTGCTGCAAAAACTGTTAGATTAATTTTCATCCTTGGCCTTTATTGCACATATTTGTACCACCAAAAAACAAACTGTCACACATGGAAAATATTACTATATATGAGAGAATGCCTTTGACTGTCATTCCTAAACAAAATATTTTCTCATGCAAAATAGATCCCAAATACAGCTCCCCCCTCCTTTTTTTTTTCTCAGAAAATGAATGCTTCTTATTTTTTGCATGTTTTCTGAGCTGGTTAAATAAAGGCATAGGTGGATCAAGCACAGTTCTATATGGACAACATTAATTTAAAGTTCAAGTTAAATAATTTATTTTCTTGGAACTGATTTGATCATTTTAGATGGGAAAAAAATCATTTAAATACCAGCTGTGTTAAATCCATAGTTAAGAATGGACCTTCTTTGAAGAGTGACAGGATAAGGACAAATCTTGGTGGTAATAATGAACTTTTACAATACTGCCTGGAGGCTGCAATCGAAATGAGTGCCAGGTGTGGTATGAGTGCTCTGTCAGATACATCCTCAGCCTCAAGACTTTACAGTAAACTACACTAAATATTTTACAGGAAACTCAAGCAGCACCTAAGTATTACTTTATCAGAATGGTAAGGCAAAACCAACAAATGCCAAATGGCTGGAAGCCATAGAGGACGATTTTTTTTGTTCAATATAGTATTGCTATTAGAAGAATTTTGTAAACTTTAACAGGTGTTAACACTTCCCATTGGACTGTTTACATTAGCCAGCTCACAAACACTGCTGAGGTCAACCCAGTGGTACAGACATTTCACACAGTCAGGCTCACTATTAGCTCCTTCACATGGATGCTGTCTCCTCACCGGAGACACCTCATCTCCTGATGAGGAGATCTCTTTGGCTTCTGGTCACCCCGCCTTTGATTTCACATGGCCACCTGACTGTGACCCATTGCTCCACAAAATCACAAGACCAACATCAGCCCACGTTTACCTTCCTCAGGAACAATCCCAGCAAGGCCTTAGTGCATATCCAGGCACCCACCAGGGATTTGATAGGCTGTGGGCAGAAGAACAGCCCAACAAACTGCAAGAAATTCAGTCTACGGATACAAAGCAGGACTCCAGCACTGCTGAATCCTTGACTGGGTGGTGGCTGAGGTCCATCTCCCTGAGATGAGGGGGGACACCCAGAGCTCACACCAAGTGGTGGGACTGCACGCCCTGAGGGACTGGGAGTGGCCAGAAATGTCCAGAAAGCTTTCAGAGGCAGATGGGCACCTTCAAAGGCCCTGCTGGGAGAGGACAGCACTGCCTGTGCATGGGCACACTTCCCACCGAGCATCTGAGCCTGTGGAAGAAAGAGCAGCTCGTGCTTTCTTAGCTCCCTTGCTCTCTCCGTTGTGTTTTTGTTAAGGTCTTTATTAATTTAAGTGTGGGCCCATGTTTTTGCTCTTAAGAATACCTTCCCTGTCAGCAGTCTCTCCCTGAAACAGCACCAGCTAAGAATGACAGAAACCTGGGTTATGTCTGAGCCCATCCACCTTCTGTAAGAAACTGGAACAGAATTACAGTAGCCAAGGCACTGAAATAATTATTAAGTAAATGTTGATGCCTTCCCATCTCCCAGTAAAAGGTGTCTTCTTGATCTGGAAATGATCTAATTGTACCTACTGAGAAGGAAGTTGAATTTTGCAGGACCTGCATAAGTAGGCTACACCATCTTCTCCCCTCCAAGATGTCCAATGGCACAGACATGGTGAGGTGAGAACAGAAAATTCTCTGACTTTTTTTCTGAAAGAGGCCTGTTGTTGTTTGTTTGTTTATTCCTGGCAAAGCTACCCATTGCCATGGCAATATTTTGCCATTGATGGCGAAACCCCGTGTTTCATTTCCTTTGGCTCATTCACTGAAATGCACCATCAATTACCTAGGCATTTCTCTTTAATTAATACTCCAACCACATTTTGAACCTCCTGAAAACTTTGCAGTGTAGGGTTCTCTTCAGTAACAAAAGCACATTCTGCAGCAGAGCAGTAACCTGATTCCAATTTTGTCCATGCAGAGAACCGCCTGGAAGTTAGTTTTCTATTCCAAACCACATGCCAAAACAACCACTTTTTCCAAAATTGCAATATTATGAATATTTATAACAGCCCCATCAAAAAGCAGGCATATTCACATTTTCCAGGGTCCTTTTCTGCCAAAAGCTCAGCGTCTCATTTCCTGCCATGTAGCGGTTTAAAAACAAAGCGGTTCATGGATTTTCAGTGGCATAGCTTCTCTCCAGCCCGGCGACACTTGGCTCACCCTTTGCCGATGCCATCGCTGTTTGTTTGCGGGCCAGCGGAGCGGGCAGCGGCCCGCTGCGCGCACGGACCAGCGCCCG
>WBMY01015573.1:434272-447351 GCA_013397315.1 Donacobius atricapilla
CTGCGATGGCTTCGTTTCTAGAGCAAACATCATCATTATTATTATTATTATTATTATTACTATTATTATCTAAGCATACATTTTTAGCACATATTCTCCAATATCTTGTTAGAATATTAATACTTCTACAAGTAAACCTGTTTGCTAAGTATTAGCGGACAGCAAAGACAAATGGCCAGAACATAGAACAAAAATTATTTTAAAAAACATTTAGTATTTTTCAAGGTTATTAACTCCATGCCAAAGACTATATTTGCATATTTGCATTGGACTAGAATGTTTTCATTACCAAAATATGAATAATCTTCCTGTGATTTCATGCTCAGTACATTGCCCTTTGCAGATCCATAACCCATTACAGTTACCCTTAATTTCATCCTGCTTTTAGAAAACTTAGTTGCCTTTTCTCTATTCAGGATGAGCTGCCTGCACATACATAGCCTAATCCAAAATCCACTGATGGTGATGATGAGACTTTACTGTGCTTGGTATTAAGCCCATAATATTACACCACACAGATGGGCAATAGCTCAAATCACACCCAGTATTCATGGGTCTTCTAAAGAACAAAACACTGTCATTGATATGTTACCACTGTGTTTGGAGCAGAAGGATTTTGAGATCAAAGACTCCTACAAATATGTCATTTTGAGTCCGAGTTTCTGCTCTCTTGGCTCCACCCTTTTAAGAAATTCTGTAGCGAATGGCAAATTTAAAGCAGCTGAGAATGAGGCTGTACTTTCAATAAACAAAACTAAGTCTTGTGAATTCTAAACAGTTCTGAAAAGACTATGCTTCCTGGTGGATCTGGCACCAAGAGTCATTGCCAGGAAGAGGCCTTCTGCAGGTTAGGTATAATAAAACTTGAGATGCCTTTACAGCAGCTGATAGCACAGATGAGCTTGGGAACGATCACAACTCTGCCCAAAACTTTTTATTTGGAAAGTTCTGCTGCCTTTGCCCTATCCTGTCTGTACAGGTTCGTATTATTGGTAAACTTCTTTATTATACTAGTTTCATTAAAAGCAGAACAACCAGGGTAGTTCCTGTGTCAAAAAACCGAGGAAATGGCTGCTTAACTGCTGCCAGGTTTGGAGGAAAAAAAGACTTGAAGGGCGGTCTCTGTTCCCCTATGTTAAGTAGCCAGTTCACAGTTCACGAGGGACTTAGAATCGATCACCTCTGCAGTGAGCTCTCATGGCCAGAATTTCGTAGTGATGTACAGCACCTGCTCCACTGAGCATATCCTGGTGAAGGTGCAGGTGTCTCTGGAACTGCTTGCTGGTTTAGGTACACCAGAATTTGACCAATGACAAAAAATATGTCAGGAGAGATGTGCTGATATCTAAATGATCTCTCTTTAAGAAAAACAGATGCACAGTATATTTCTTTCCAAGGGAAGCCAGGAAAAATTAATCTACTTCTAGGTTTTATTTTGTTGCAACTACGAACTTTCAACATCCTTATGATTCTCGATGCTTCATTTGCTTCCAAGCTGTTATAAACCAGTGTGCTTTGCAGCACCCAACCCAACAGCATCACAACTGCTCTCCTGATAACCAGCCACTTTTCTCCAGACCTACACAAACAGCTCTTGCTTTGCTTCTATTGTCTGTGTTTTGCCTTGAAAATGCTAACAATGGATATTTAAAGTTGGAGGGGGAAAAGAAAGAGCAAACATACAAGCTCAAGAGCAAAGCAGAGCCTAATTCAAAGACGTATGAAGCTGTGCTACTTCATGGTTCACAGCAGGAACTGATACCACACCTAATACAGAGGGAAGTGTAAAAAGGGAAACAATATAAAAGAACACGAGATTTCCACCTGCTGCAGAAATCTAGATTTTTTTCAATCTTTAAAGATAACTCTCAAGAAAATTTGCCTGTAGTTGACTCAGGCAAGATCAACTTCTCCCATGTTGGAAATGAGGACACTTCTGAGACAGTCAACATGCCCATCCATTTCAGTGGAACTGACATCACACTCATCACCTAGCACACATCCTACTGTAAGATTAAGTGCCCTCTATATGAACCTCTCCACAAGGAGAAGTCTTGTTCAAATATGCAAGTTACTTTTTGCCTTTTTTCCCCTACATAGCTCTATCAGACATTAAAATCATGATACTAGTGAGAGAATCTATGCTTAATTTATAATTGCCAGCTTCTTCAGAACTGGCATGGTCATTTTAAGAACATGTTTCTGTGCAATGCTTTCCTTAATACGATGGTTTCTCTCTTCCCAATTCTTGCAGTTCTGCTCCCTTCCACAGATCACTGCTGATGTTTCTGTTCTAATGCTATTCTCGAAACTGAATTAAACAAATCAGCTGGTAAAAGAACCAGAAAACAAATAAAACCTGAAACAAGCCCAAATCTTTCAAACCCACCCCACCCTCCCCCAGAAAATTGCCAGAGCCAGAACAAGCAGCTGAGGACAGGAGTGGGCAGAGAGCATTGGTTTCACTGTTAGAGAAAATGCACAGGGAGCTGCATACTTGAGAGGGAGTTTCAGGTTACAAATGCTCATATTTAAATGAAACATAGGACAGAACTGGTGACAAAGTACCTCAGTCTCTACCAGGACAAAATATGAACCTCATAAAACACCCCACTATTTACCTACCATTGTTTAAAAATTATCATCTAACTGGAGGACAAAAGTTCTACAGGTGTATACAAACTGACACTTCATAATTATCATCTGCACTCTGCCGGCTCCTTGCACTCTTACTTTGGTATTTATTCATAGAAGGTATCCTTCATGCCTACATTCAAAATAGGAGGAATAGAAAATCCAGGCCAGTAAGAACTCTGTATACAAAACAAAATGTCCCAGATTTTCTAGCATGAGCAAGTGCTTTCTACAGACCCAAAACAACATACTACTGTCAGTGTAGCTAAATGCCATTTAATTGGCAGCTAGAAAAGTCTATAATACATTTCTTCATGGAAAAATGTCTGAGCTCTTCCAGTGTGCCAAGATGCTAATTAAAAACAGACGGCGTGTTACAAAATCCTTTCCTTGACCTGTGCTATCTTACATGCCCTTCTGTACTTTTTCATGGCATTGGCTCCCTGAAGAATTATTCTAATCTTTATAAACTTGTCTTTAATTTTCCTTGTCATTTTGAAGACAGAAAAGAAGTAACAAAATATTATTTATTTAAATGTACATAGGAAATTTATTTGCTACATGGCAGAGACAACAGGCTTTTGAGGAGAAAGTCTTTACTTGTTAAAAACAGGTTTCTAGGTCCTGAATAATTTACAATGAAAGAAATCTCAGTGCCACTGAAGTCACGGCAATACTTCAAGTAGAAGCCTTGCTGGAGTGCCATGGACATAATGAACTGCACAATAGGAAGGATGTGCCTCATCAAACACATATTATTGTTTCATCATTGCTAATCGACATGCTTTACAAAACAGAGATTTGGATCAGCACTGAAGCATTTTAAGGGGTTGTTGCTGATAGCTCCACAAGTCTATTTTACTGATGTTTTCAGTGTTCTCAACAACTCAAGAAATTTGGAAAAACACCTTATGGCAGTAAGAGTTAATCCTTTCTACCTTAAGCATCTACCAAATCTGCCTGACATCCCACCCTACGTTATAGCAGGCATGCTGCCACTGCACAAGCCTAGCACAGATTCTCCATCAAGTGAAGTATTGCACCAAGCTGAGCTCCAGGGTCCCTTTTTCTTACAAACCACATTCACCCTGCAGAGGAGACTTCAAAGTGCTGAAAATGTCATTACATCTGTTGGCTCATATGCCAATATGCTACATATTTAGTAGAGCTTTAAGAAAAGATTTGCTCTTTTGGCTGCTGGCCCCTTCCCTCTGCAGTGGGAGAACAAAACCAACACAATATCTATCTAAGAACTAACTGTAGTTTTAAATATAATTTTCATAGCAACAGAGAAATACACATTTTAGTTATGACCGCTCAGAAGCTGAAGGATTTTCCCTACCTTGAACATGGTAACATTCACCATTCACATTTTAAGTTCAAAATGATTCCTAATTATCACTTTTCTAAGACAACAATCCAAATACTATACAGCTGACTTTCTTTTTGACACCAATCACTTGTAGGTATCTGTAAGTTTCCACTGTTGCTGCCCTTGTGATTTGGGCAAAGAGTCATTAAAACTGGGCCTAATTCCCAGGCTCAATATAACACATCAGTAAGAAGTAATAAGCTCCTTCATGAAGCAATATAGCTCCCCAGCTAAATAAATGGCACACAGTACTGATTAAACAAAGGCACATGTGGCTTTTTTTCCCAAGATTTTTCTTTTAGAAGCAAATGGATGAATATATAAGAGAAAAAGACACGGACAAAAAAAATCAGGTTTGGGAACTCAAGAGAACAGTTAACATCACAGAAACTGAGATATTGGCTCCTAGGCATGGAAAGGGGGACCTGAGAAATTCACTAGAGAATTTCTTGGAGCAAGTAATGGCTGAAAAGAGCTTGGAACTGCAAATAGTCTCCCGCTGTTCAATTTTCTCCTCACTCAGGGAAATGAAGGCTATGCATTCATTGCAAATAAAGACTGGATCAAAGATACCCAATTCCGTTAACAATTTATTTTCTTAAACAGAGAAATTGGATATAATGACTTTTTAGATAACTGCTCAGGTCACAAGTAGTAAGAATGCTCTACTCTATGTTTCTAACACCCCTGCTTCCCCCTCAGGGAGAGAGATATCCCTTCATATGCACATTATATACATACATATATATTAAGATCTCTCTCAAGAGCTATATATAGCTTCTATTCACATGCGAGCACCACAACCACTTATTCATTCTTTTCATGCTTTACCTGCTGTTTTCAAGGCTGCCCTGATGCTAAAAATAGCTTCACATATTAGAGGAGGGTTGCTATAGATTCAGAATGGGTGATGTTCCAAAGACAGCTAAATCTCTCCTTGCTGAGGATCCGTGTGGATGCATGTGATGGGCATCTGGGACCAGGGCTGTGATGCCTTTTCATAAAGACTCTTAGGCTCCAAGGATGGGGTATTTGTGTTGTTCTTAAGGCTGCACTGAGCTGCAAATCAATACAAATAATGGATTTCAATGCAAGTTTAAAGCTTTGTTTTTCATCCTGTAGTGTTAGATCACAGTACAACAGTACCTTAATATATTAATGAAGCTAATATTCACATATTAGCTTCTTTTTAACTGGGAGAACAATTTAGTATTCTGTGGTATGGGCATATTTTTCTGCAGGTATCAATGTCTTCAAGTAAGAAAATATCAAAATGCTTCACTAGTCTTCTTAGTTTTTCTAGTTCTTGACATTTGTGGCTGGATTATGACCATATATAAGATAAATGAGGTAGTCAGAATAGTATTTTCCTTTCATTAACAGACTCATATTACAGAAACCTGCCAAATACTGACTCTGTTAAGGCTGAGGTTCAAATAAAAGTTTTACAGGGCAGGAGTGGCATGGATTTACTAAACCAAGATTGATAAAACCATTAAACCAGATCCTAATATAAATCTAAATAAAACAATCCATCTTTTATGAGCAGTATATTTAAGGTCAGTAATGAAAACTTGTGGGTATATTTTATGAAATGCTAATGGAAATTTTTTTTCACTCAAATCTCACTTAACATCATGACCCTTATCTTCTATGCAGCTATGTTTTGTTTCCACTCAAGAAAGGCAGCCATCTAGATGTGTAACTGTTAACATTTTGACTCACCACTTGCAAATGGAATGTGGTTTCAGCAGGTAGCAGGATCACCCCAGGGTACAAGCCGCAATATTTCTTTTTAGTTGCAGTAGATGACTTTGCTCGGTGTTTTTTAGAGTCTGCCATTTTTACTTCTAGAGCTGTGGATATTGCACAGCTCAGTATTGCTGGCTATAAATATCATAACTTGATATTTGTAACTAATTTAGACTAATGGTTGCCATTTAGGATAGTTATCTTTCCCATTCCACTTAGGTGCCATGGAATGAATAGCGTTGTGGAAATACTTTCAATAGAAAGGTTGATAGTATTTCAGTACTTCATATCTTAATGATATTGGTGATTAAATAACGTAAAATTGTATTTAATTTGAAATATAATCCCTATTCTTTCTAAACCCTGGCGATCAGTAGTATACTTTTACTAATAAAAGGTCAGTTCCAGCAGAATGGCTCATGGTATTATTAATTAAATGAGGTCTCACAGCAGTACTCTATACACATGTTCATTAAAAACTGTGAAATAGGAATTTTTAACTGATTCATCCTACTTCAGTGCTCAGAGCAGCTTTTTTATATCCCTATATCCTTCTGTTTTCACTGAAGGATCAGTTATTGATCACCTCAACCTGAATCCTAACAGCCCCTACGTGCAGCTACTGTACTACTTTACAATGTAATCCCACTGAGATAGTAAGATAAAGCGAGGGTCAATTCTGTCATCATTTCATTATATTATGCTCTTCTTACACCTTAGTTTTTTTAAATCTGACTATGAGATTCCTAACAACTGACTGCAGCATTGTATATTGCAAATCTCTGATTTATTTTCATTGCTTAAGAACAACCAGTGGAAGACACTGTAATAACTCATCAGCTCCACAGTACAGTTTTCACGACTGCCCTTCTGGATTCCTGAGTTAAGAGCTCAACTTCTAAGTTAAGATGAAACATATCTCTAAAAAACAGGTGTTTTGTGGAACATGTTTGCAGGAATGAGACCGTACATCTCTATTAACATTACATCTTAGACTCAGACTTTGAAGCACCTTTCTTTTCCAGGTTACAGAGAATGCTGGGAACATAAATAGAGTGTAACTGCTTGCATGATTCAGATGACTTACTTGTCTGGCACCTTTTTATACAGAGGACTTTGGATTCCAAACATTCCCTGTCAATGATTTGTACCTTTCCTCAATTCTCATAAGTGAATATTATGAATATATATACATAGTAGACATTATGCACAAAAATGCATGTCAGGAAAAGGGGGAATGCATATCTTGTCCACTATGGTTTAAAAATACAATGGACTGTAACTTTACTCATGCATTCTTTTTTTCTCCTTCCAAAAAATCCAGTGGGAAACAATGTAATTTAAAGAAAACAAGTGCATTGCTTGTCAGTTGTTTTCTTTTGTTTATTTCCAAGTTATTAGATTTTCCTTCTCTCACTTTTTATTTTCTATGATTTTTTCATCTTATATAATCACTCTGATATCAAACTGGAAAAACAAATTTGCCTTTCTCTTGTATTTATGTAATTGGATGCCATCAGTCACTTTCCACCAAAGCAGATCTAGCCATAGAAGTAAGATTAGGCATTCTTTGCTCTCTTAGGAAATAGTTCATACTTCAGGGAATTTAAGCATAATGAACTTCTAAAATCTCCTGAAATGAAAACTGGAACTTGGTGGAGGAGATAGTTTCTGTATTCCACTTACTTAAATACAGGTTGATAAAACTAAGAAGTAGTATTTTGTACATACTGGTGATTACTCTTAAATTAAATTCCTGATAGGCTGAAGTCACTACTCAGGTTTATGCATGCCTACATGCATGTGTAATCTTGTGGTGAGCTTTGTTCTGAGCAGAGTTGCCAGACTAAGCTCTGGAGACCAAATCACCTACCACAAAACAAATGTGGGACTAGCAGTGACAATTAAAGGACACTAGACAGGATTCTACATAATATAGCTCTCGGGGATTTATTTCGTAGAATTCTGTACATTTTGCAAAAATAAGCCCAAACTTCAGAGATAATACAGGGAGTTGATTCTAAGAATTATTTTTTAATCAAAGTCTGATTTATTATTTCCATAACTGAATCAGTTAGTCTTTACAGGATCATACTGCTATAATTTACACTATACATCTTAAAAAGGACTTGCAGAGAACTCATTTTTAATGAAATTTTTTGATGTACACAGAAGTTTTAGGATCAAGGTTGATGCTTTGAGTGTTCCCTTAATTACAACAAAAGGTATGAAAGAAGCAATCTGGTTTTCAAGATATTATAAGATTCTTGCATAAGTCTGTAGTCATAGGCAGGAAAACTAAAACATATGTTAGGAATTAAAACAGTTATAGTTCTTCTATAGTGTGTCTGTGATTCTTTAGCATGTTAAGAGTGGAAGTAATGCTACCATCAAATAAACTGTGAAGCAGGACTTCAACTACTTCAGTCCATGATAATGAAGACTAATGATGCTCTTGTATCAACAGTAATTAAAAAAATCCTATGAATTGTCTATGAAGTTGAGAGGCTTTATATGTATCATAGGGGTGGAGCTAAGGGAATAAATCAGGTTATTTAGTCTGTATTTTCTATGCCAAATTGATCAGCTGAAAAAAAGGGTGCAATTTCCACGTCTTTGACTTCTTGGGAGATTTTCAGATCAACAGGAAATTTCAACTTTATTTTTAATAAGAGCCTTTGACTGTGGGCTCAGTATTTCTGCGCTTGAGAGAATTTTTAGCTTGCTAATCATTGCTAGCTATTTTTCCAAGGGGAAAGCTGTCAACAGTTTCCTTTTCTTTTCAAAACATCTCTTTCTGTTTCTCAGAACAGGTTAAGTAAAGAGTGTTCCCTTTCCCATAACAACTGTCCTCAGGTGTTGTTTCCTATTACTTAACCAGTGGAGAGACGTGTCAGTCCCATGGACCAATAATAGACCTTTTTAGAGCAACATGTTATAACAGAAACTGTTGGAGTTGTAAATAAAGCCTTCTGTCTCTTCTGACAACTATATGGAGTCAATCTATTTTCGTGTCCTACTGTGACATTTGACATTTGTTTTTATCCTAACAGCAGAACAAGCTTAATCTAATCTGAATTCAGGATGTGCACTGTTGTCTTCTTCAGTTTTCCATGAATGTTTATTAAACCAAATTCCAAACTTTGGTCTCAAAATAAACGCTCTGTAGACAGGAAATAGAATCAGAACCTTCAGTGCACTTGGCAGTGAAGGTTGTGGAGATGGCAGTGATTTGTTCACCCTAGAGGTAGAGGAGCCAGGAATAACAAAGATCCATGGGTCAAATTGTACCTTGTATGTCCTTCTAAAATGCCATCATCTGTTGGATCTGCCTTTAGATATATGAATTTTCAAAAGAACTGTTTTCCAAATTGCCTATCATATTGGAAGTCTTCATGTTCTAGAAATTCTGTCTGCACACAATGTATCTGACATTGATATCCAATGGTGTTAAACAGGAATAATTAAGAGAAAACGTCTGTAAATAACTTGAATTTAGGAAATTCAATACCTTTATAATAGGATTAGATATTATATTATTAGCTCTATTTTATCTTATTAACAAGTGAAACGCAATACAATTGTAGCTAGTTGTACAGAGGTCTGGGATTTTAGAACAAGGAAGGAAACTGATGATCAATCAGATGCTATTTTTTCAAAGGCACTTTTCTAACAATGATTATGCACTGAAATGGTAATTGCAACTTCAAAATATCAAAAAACTGCACAGCTGCTCTTGAAATAATGGACACAGCATGGGCTTATCTATGATTATTTTTTGTAACTGACTCTATACTGGAGTTATCTTTAAATACAGAAGTTGTTTTCTTGCGGAAATGATCAGCCAGACAAATAAAACAGCATAGGCCTTTTAGCACAGCAACATTGACATCTAGTGGCTAGTTAAGATTCGTGTTTAATATTCCTTGCATGACAAAAAAAACGTGGAACACAGCATTTATTGAATTTGACAAGCCAGATATACACTGCCAGCTATCTCCACATAGCCTCTAGATAATTACAGAATATCATTAGTCTTTAATGACTAGTTTGGAGCGGCCAGTACCTGTGATGGGAACTAGTGAGCAAGATCCACTGCCCCTCATGTATAGCCCCACTGGTTTTCCCTGACTGCCAGGAAGTCTGAAGCTTGGGAATCAGCTACCTGCTTGTAGTGTATACCTTCCTCAGGGCTTGTTGGGAGGCACAGTGCACCCCTGAAATTGTACACGAGTACAGCTACATGAAAAAGAGCTACAGTCACTGAATGTGATGTTACTGGCATATGTGAATGTCCATTTTTAGCTTTACTTGCTTTTTCTACAAATTACTAGGGGGCTTCAAATAGGAGGAGATAAAAATCAGGAACATGACAGACGCTAAAGTACTGTTTGTACAATGAAGACACAAAAATAAATTATTTGGCAACTTACTTCATAGACATGTAGGAGATAGGAAGGTGCCAATATCAAATAGCATTAGAAAGTTATTTCCTCATTTGTCAACAAAAGAACTGACTTAATGGAGAAAGAGGAAAGATTAAACAGGACAAATCTCAGTTTTACTAGCATTCTTGATGCTTCCACATTACTGTCTCATAATCAAACTCAAATGTATCCTCCAGCAACAGCTCACAATGGATGTAGTTGTCAGTGACTGCCCTGCCCTTGCTCTCCATACCAGTGGTAGCTGCCTCCTGGGGTCTGCTGGCAAAGCCTTCTGATTTGCTTCATTAAAAACTGGAACAATTTTTTTCATTGGCAAACCAAACTAATTTTGATTCAACAGATCAGAGGCTGTTGAGTTTAAACAACTTTACCAGAAGATCTTAGGAGGCAATCATCTTCTGCAGGAAGGCTGATGTGTTTCTTTCTGGCTAAATACTGTTAAGGAGTAAACAACTACGCTTCATATTTCTTAAAAAATACATAGAGAAATCTGAGTCAGAAAAAGATCAATAAAATGTTCTCCAGTATGTAAGCTATATCGAAAGGTTGAAGTACTTTCTTAGGCTGCAAAAAGGGAAAACTGTGGGGATGTATGTCTTCCAATATTTAAAGATGTTATTCAAATGATGATGACTTCTTGCTTTCTGTAGAAACTAGTGCAAGGCATTAAGAAATTAACTCAAGTAGCAACAAGGAAGATTTTTCTTAGATTGTAGGAAAAACTCCTTTATACCTAAGAGGTTAATAGATTAAGGTATTAAGCTGTGAAATCTCCTATGCCAGAACCTTTTAGGAACAGCTCAATAAGCATGTCAAGTATAGGACTTTGAATTCTGCATCTCTATGATGTATGTACCATGTCGGATTAAACTTTTTGGATACAGCAGGTCTCATACTTTAGCCCATTCTAGATTTAGGGCAGAACTAAAGTTAAAGCTACAGTGATGTTTTCTCCTTTGTGGACCATGACGTTCAGGGCTACTGTAATTTAAGACTATTGTTTCACATTACTGCTGACCTGATCTAAAAGAGAGCTGCTGCTGAAAGGGCAGCCCCTGTTTTTCACCTCCCACTTCCCTCCTGTCCCATCCCTCCATCCCTAACATTTTTTTGCCCCACCAGGATTACTCACACAGATACCACATCAGGAGAGTCACAGGAGCTAGGGTGGCAGAAAATAAAATTCTGCAGTTCAGCAGGAGTGGTCAGATGAGCACTAAGGCCAGTTCAAGAAGAATGCTCTCTTCAGTGGCAGCTTGACCTCCTTCTAAAGATTGGCATAGATTGACTTACTTGTAAAGGAAAGCTGTGCTCCTGAGGTTTGGCTGTAAAGTCATTGAAATTCAACTTAAAATGTTGCACCTCCTGCCCTGTAAAGAGTTATGCCCATCTCATCTGTTTTTTTTTCCTTCCAGTCCTGTGGGACTCATATGAGAGAAGTGCCTTTTTGGTGTCAAAACGTACTGTTGCTAGAATTAAACTACCGAGATACTCCAGCTGGAGAAGAGTATAATGCATATATATACCAAGGGCTAAGGGCACATTGTTTCAACTTCCAGTTTATTTAGGAGGCCATTTCTGAACCCATTCTCCAGCTGTAGCTTACTGGAGCCCACACATAAAATGCTGTCAGGTGATGTTCCAAAGCAACACAGGCATCAGAAAAGCATCGCATAGTAAGATGAAATTATCTAACTGCTATTCTCAGAAAAGCTGTTTATAACATAATTTCAGCATCTACAGCAGCTGCTACAGTTGAACTCACCGCAGAATTTTCCTGTCCCAGAAATTGTATTTTTCTATATGCAGGCTTTTGTGGCCACAACACAATGCCAAGAAATTCAAGAATTGTAAATCTTTCCTCTACCTTTCCCACTCTTCTTCAAAGTGCATAATCAATGATATGTTGGCCCAGTTTCCAGAATCATGTCAGGATTCATTCACACTAAAGCAGTCTGTCATTGCCATAAAACAGGAACAACAAAAGGATGCCTGCTATTACAGCTTTGAGGGTATACATTATTTATTTTGATATATTTAAATTATTAATTAGGATAATTCCATTTTTGCAATAGAGTCTCTGCCCTTTAGAGGAAAACGGGGCACATTCTGAACTTCAGCAGAATACTGCATGCACTCAAATATGCACAGTGCCACTCGGTTCCTTTCCATGGGACACTTTAGCATCCTCTTTGTATCCCTTCACAGGTGAAAAAATCTGAAAACAGAGATTGAGCAGCTAAGGTAAGGAGATAACACTGTCAGCTATGGTGTGTGATGGCCTTACTGCAGAAAAGCAACTACCTACAACGTATATTTTACAACTTGCTTATTACAAAGGCAGCAGCACTATTTAAATTTTTAGTATTTCCCTGTATCAAGTGTATCTGTGGTTTAACTATCCAGGAATCAATAACACAACTGGAAACTGTAACACAGTCCAGAAGAAAGTACCTGTGATGGATTACAGCATTTCAGACCTCAGCAGTTCAGGTTGTGTTTGATGGGAAACTATCAATTCATTGACAGCTAACTGCTGTATCTGATGACTTAATGCCGAAGATTGGTGCTTCCCAGCTACTTTATCAGCAAATACTTTTGGCTTATAAAGCTCCTTTTTATGATGCAACCCACAGGCTCCCAAATTCTTATCGCCCAGTTGCCGTCGGTCCTCACAGGGAAACTGAGTCACATACTGCCTTTCGTTCTTCTTAACTGCGAGATGCGACTGAAGAGCAGCGAAGCCGCTGGCACGGGCAGAAGTCATGGTTACAGATCGCCGCGCCGAGGCCGCGATCGCGCTCCGTGCCGCGCCGAGGGCAGCGCGCAGCTCCGGGCACGCCTGGCAGCTGCCGCCCGGCGCCGAGCGCCTC
>WBMY01015573.1:447477-535938 GCA_013397315.1 Donacobius atricapilla
CGTGGGGGGAAGGCGGGCAGCCGGGGCCCTGCCTGTGCCCCCCTCGGGCGGCGGAGGAAGGGTCGGGCGGCCGGGACAGCGCTGGGCCACTTGCGGGAAAGCAAGCGAGACAGAACGGCTTCGGAAACTGTCCGACCCGCGCGGGCCGGTGGTCGGTTTCTCCGTGGAGCTCCACAAAGCTCTGATCCTCCATGTCGTGGTCTCCTGTTACCTACCTTTTACTCGGACTTTTTCTTTCACAGTTGTAATAAAGGGGCAATACCTTGCGAGTCTCTTTTCTTTTTGTTAGGGCCGTCCACTGTACAGTATATGCAGGCAGTCCTTGTTATAGGTTTTGCTAGGAAGAATAGATTTGAAGCTAGTTGTACTTACTCTCAGGGTTTTTTTTCCCCAAGGGGGGGGTGGCAAAGCTTCGTAGGCCACATCAAGGTGGGAAGAACATGTTGCAGTGAAGCATTTTGACCTTCCACACAGCATCCTTTTATTTATCAAGGATGGCTCCTCGAGTCCTCTTATAGATCCGGTGCACCCTTCAGACCCTCCCCAAATAGTTTGTACTAAAAGGAGCACTCGGACCTGTTCTGGGCCACATCTGGGCTGTGAGCAGGCACGGCCACAGACCTACGTGCTGGGCAGATAAAGGGAAGGATGAGAGCGATGTTTATGAGGGCAGTGGCAAGACGGGGCCTGAGGTCAGGAGCCACCAGTTGAGAATATGGTATAGGATTGGTTTGGATTTTTTTCTTCTTTGTGACTGTTGTTTCGTGTTCAGCCACGTGTTGTGGTCAGGAGGCCACAGGAACTGCGATGTGTCCATTTCACCAGTGTGTGTTTACCCCATTGGAGAGGATTAAAGGAGGTGCCTTCTCTGGATGCAAATAACCTGCTGTAAATGCAGTGCTGGGCAGTTTGTAGTGACCTGTATTGACATCAAGTGTTGGTATCTCAGTCTAACATCAGTTGTGTACAACGTTCATTCATTTACTGTGTTTGGTGTGGGTCTTGGGAGTTGAGAGTTTAGTGGGCCCTGTTCGATTTCCAGTTGTTTCATTATTAAATAATCCAAGATGTTTCGATTACTTAAATGTGAGCTAAAGGTACCCCAAAGCATATTTGTGCTTATTTTAATTTTGCGGTTTCAGTTGGTTTTATTGTTTGGGAATAAAAAATTCAAAGTTGATGCAGCAGCAAAATACACTGTACCATTTAAGTTACATAGCTTTCAGGTTCATGTTTTGATAAAACACTTCGTATTTGTATTAATAATTTACTAGAAGCATTCTGAGTCTGTCAAATTCCATCAAAGCAAAGTTTATATTTAAGGGGTTTATTAAATAGTGAAAGTAGTTACTTTAAATTTTGTTGATGATTATGCATATCCATGTCTACGTCTGCTAGGTTGGGCACAAAGCTTTGGTATCTGCTCCTCTATTTCTACAGTTAAATATTAAACATATTTTCCTTATCTGGGATTGTTGTCTGGCTTTTTTGTTTTGTTTTGTTTTTTGTGCAGAAGGGGAGAAGTCTGTTATGAAGTTTTACATTATTAAGTAGGTGTCCATTTACATTGTCCTACCAAAATTGCAAGTTTCATTTATGAATGAGGTTCTTTGATGGAGTTCATGAAATGAACTAGGTATGTTTTACCAAAAGTCAGGTCATCTTGGAATCATCCCAGGGTTTAAGGTTAGAAATGATTCAGTCCCTGACTCTGCGAGTTTGGTCCAGCACTGCTGGAGCTGCTGCTGTCAAAGCCAGCACCAGTGCAGTACCTGCCCATCCTGCTGTTGCCTTCAACAGAGGAGTGATCCAGAAGTGTCAGGACATCAGTCACGGGTTGTGTTCTTTTCCACGCTGAATTTATGCTGTGAGGTATTGTAATGATTCAGAGGAATGTCTGCAGCTGTGAAGAGCTTTCCTGTTGGAAGAGCAGCCTAGTCCTTAGCCATACCTGCCCTTATATTCACAGTCAGCTTTACAAAAGGCAGTCATCAACTTCTGAGAGCCCTATAGTATGACTCTGTCAGAGCAGCCTTTCTGCATCTTTTTTTTCTTTTATTTGAATCATTCCTGGAATCACTTGAGAGCTGATTAGTGAGGATGTCTATTTCTTTGCTGGGGTACATCATCCAAGGGCAACTGCTTTGTGAAAATCTCCTTTCATTCGAGTTTGCCTTTTCTTGCCTGTTCCAGTACTTCATCTGTCTTTCATGTTCATAGTGTTGTCTGGGACTTTCTTGCCTTTTGAGTGTGAAGGAAGCTCTCAATGTTCATTTGGGAAACATTACTAATATCATTTAAAACATTCTCAGATTAGCATGATAATTTTTAAATTTAGGGGCCAAGTATAACTATATTCGCTACACACTCATGGAGTATTCAGGCTTCGCTAAAGACCATATAAACTTCATTAACAAAAGTAGTGACAGGCTGGCTACTAGAACCACCTAGCTATGAGACTACATTGTTGCTGCTTTTTTGCCAGTGCGTGAGGATGGTTTACAGCAGACATCTGCTGCGCTTGTTTATTTGTTTGTGGGTTTGTTTGTTTTGTTTGGGGGGGTTTGCTCTCTTGGTTTGTTTCTGGTTTGTTTGGTAATGGATAATGTTTATGTCTCCTGGGAAATAGAAAAAGTTCCGAAAAAGTTTTGATTTGCTTTTGTTGAAATATATACATATTGAAGAATTATGTGTTCTTCAGAAGCATCCAGAAGAGTGGAACATTACAGTATTTGTTTATTATTAATAATAATTGTAATAATAATAGTAAAGGATTTAAAATAATATTTAAAAGAGTCCTGCACTGTCAGTTTAAGAAGATAGTGTTTTACATACTGTGCACGATACAAACCAGTTGTTGGTATCAATAGAGGATACAGCTGGCTCTTCAGCACGGCATTTCTTTGAGGCATTTGCATCAAGAGAAGGCACCTCATCAAAATCATCCTGAGGAGTTGTGTATTTTTTTCAGATTTTGTTTTTCTCAGCTTTTTGGCTGAGGAGGAATATAACCGTAGGTAATGTAAGAATGAGCAGAATCAAACACGCTTGTTTTCTAACCCATTGCCTTTTCTTATCCAGTCTCACTTACTAAGATACTTTGGTAGCGTGTGTGGAATCTTTCCACTTGCAGCTATATTAATAACCATCCCTCTTGGTTTTACTCCGTTGTGTAAAAGCTTGTTTGGAGTCGATGCTGGTTTACACGGTGGCCAGCTCTGGCTGCTCTCTTGCTGTGCTGCCCCTTCAGCTGGCTGGTGTAGGTTGTGGGGGCTCAGGACAAACCGTAAGGAAACTTCTCTGGGTTAAAATAATCTTTTTTTGCATAGGTTCCTTTGTAACTTGGGTGAGTTTGATCTGGTTTGTGGGCTCGACATTTGAGTCTGAATTTTTAGCTTGCTAACTATTGCTAGCTCCTTTCCCATAACAACTGTCCCCAGGGGTTGTTTCCTATTACTTAACCAATGGAGAGAACTGTCAGTCCGATGGACCAATAATAGACCTTTGTACACAGCATGTTATAAAAGAAACTGTTGCATTTGTAAATAAAGCCTTCTTTCTCTTCTGACAACTATATGGGGTCAATCTATTTTCGTGGCCTACCATGACACTGGTTCATGTGTGCTTTCACAACTATAACTGGAAGGAAGGTACCCGAGTAGGAGTGAGGGAGAGGAGATGGGTTCTACTTAAGCCATTGCATCTGCTGAAGGAATTGAACATGGAACTGTGCCTTGAAAAATGGAGGTGATAGATCTGGGCATCAGTCAGTCCTTGGTCATTTGAAAGCATTACAATATGGATTTTTTGGTTTTCTTAGATGCATTAATTTGACATTGTAGTCCCAAAGTGTGTGGAAAAGGTTTCATTTTCTGGTAGGAATGTTGTGCTGATGAGGCAATACATTTTTGCAGGCATATTGTTTTGTATTTTTGTTATTGTTTCAATCAGATTTCCAGTTACCAGTGTAAGATTTAATGATCTAAAATGTTGCATCACAGCCCAACAAACGTGTATTCCCATTTTCCTGCATTTATAAAGTGGCTATATCACTTGCTGGCCTCCAGCTCCCTGAAAGACTAGCTCCTGGGGAAGGTACTCACCTTTGTCTTACAAACATTACAGTGTTTAGAAAATAAAAACCCAAGGTATTTATCATACTTCCGGTTTACTGCATCTATGCAAAGATGAAATATGAGGACATATGCATATGAATTATTTATAAAGTGATCTATTTTGCAAAATGATCTTTCTTTACCCTTTATTTTCTGGAGTATACTCTGCATTGTCTGTGGAATTTTGTTTGGCTTAGACATGAGAATTTGCACTTGTTTGCTTGCTCTCTGTCTTTCTGTCTTTTATTTATGCATGATGAACAGTACTGATTTGTAATTATACCATATCCATATTACATTAGCAGATATATTGACTGGTCTATTATTTTCAGGCACATGGCCATGGAGACTATGATTCTGATTTTAGTGATGAGGAGAGTGGAGAGAAGTCTCTGCAAAAGACTAAAAGGTAATGTAGTACAGAATTAACACTTTGCATTATGTGTTTTCTACAAGTGGCCTCTTAGTGTGCACGGAAGATGATTCTGTTGCATGTAAGGTCTGGTGTTGAAATGGTTTTTGAAAAAATCAGTCTCTGATTTTTGCATCCCTTCATCTCAAGCTTGCCAAAGCTTGTCATCTCCTCGGGGCAGCTGATTAAGGTCTGTTCTGCCATCTCCATCTGGTGCGTATTTGCCCCTCAGTTCTTGGAGCAGCGTGTTTTGTTTTTCCAAGCATTAGTATCCACTGCTGGGGTTTTGGCAGCGCTGTTCATATCTCTGTGATCCATCAGGACAAATGGAACTGCTAGGAGAGCAAGGCAGAAAAGGCCAACTGGTAGCAGGCTTTGTAGGTATAAAACACATAGAGGTATAGAAGTGAAGAACTGGTGCTACTTCTTTATTATTTAATTTGTGAACAGACCTGGGAATTGGTAAATTGTGTTGTGATCAATCCTTGATATGTACCTGCGCATCTCTTATTTGAGATGACCTTGGCCAGTACTTTCAGTGGTTTGCACAGTTAGTGACCTAGAATTTTGTAGTCTGATCTGACTGTATTGTAAAGATTTTTATTTATTTATGTATTTATTTTGCTTTTGTACTGTAGTTCCTTGACACTTTCTGCACCATACCAAACATTTGGCCTACATTTTGCATATACTTTTGTTACTTTTTCCTGTGTCTCCCTCGCTCTTTTATTGGACTTTATTTCAGAAGGCTTTCTGGAAACTTTCCTAGGACTCTTGCATATTTTTCCTTTATAGAAGAATTGAAAGAATGGATTTTGTAGTGACTGATTGCATTCTGGGAAAAAATATCATGTTTTAATCTCTGGAATAATAGCAAGCATTGTGCCATTTCATTTATAGCTTTTCTCCATTAAAATACTGACTGGTTTTGTTCCGATTTCATTTTCTTTAGAATGTGCCATTGCACATTCTACCATTCCATTTTCTAGGTGGAATATTAACTAACCATCAGGAGCCTTTCAAAAATACCATCATTATCCTTGTTCTGGCACACCACTGCTGATTCCCAGTAGGGCTCTTACGTGGGTTCCTTTTCTTGCTCTGTCTAGGTATTTATTTTCACTTTAAGGAAAATAGTAGTCTTAAATTCTCTCCAAATTGCTGTTTTATAGACCCTTCTTATGAGAATCTTTTGCTTACAGATCCTTTTGAGTAAATGATACTTTAAGTTTCTAGAGTCCTGTATTCCATAACTAGAAACAAATTCCCGGGCTTGCTTTCTTCAGGTTTCTGATTTCCATCCTTTCTACCCCCTGACAATTATGGGAGAAAATCTTTTCTTCACCTCAGTTTATGAACGAAATTACTAAATATAGCTAAAATGTATATATTTAACTTTTTCTTGCTTTGTTGAATGCTAGAAGTAATTTTAGCTGTCTGCCAACAAGTACAGTTCATTACGTGGTAATTGACTTTTAAATTTGTGATTCTGGTGATTGCACTACAAGAGGCAGAGCTGTTTAATGAGGTGTTGAGACATTGGCCTGAAATGGTAGAATAGGGTTACTGCCAGTCACTCTCTTTCAGTGAATGCACTGTCCTTCCTGTTCCTACTTTGCTGTGTAGCTGAGATTTGTAAAGAACTTTAAATGTCAGAGTGAAACTGAGAAATCTTCCAAGTTTTATCATTGTGCTCCTATAGTGGTAATATTAATTAAAACAAATATCACAAATTACTGTTTTAAGCAATTGACTTTAAATGCCAGCTGAGCATTTGCCTTTCTGATTTTGTTCTGCAACTAAGGTAAAGTCCAAGGTGATGTTGGTTCTGAAATTTCATTTTATTCTTGTTGAAAATAGCAATATAACAGTTTTTGTTACTCAGGATAGTGCAAGGTTCAGCGTACGAGAATTTTATTGCTTATGAGAAGTTCTTGACTAACTTTCCTTCCTTTTTCCCACCTTTAGAATACAGGAAGATGCCCTTCTGATAAAGCCATTCCAAAAACCAAAACAAGGCAGTGTGGTTCACAGACAATTCGCAGCTGAAGAATGTGATAGGTATCTTTTATATATTGCTTTTATGAGACATTTTACTCTTAATGGAAAGATAATTTTCACTGGAACGTGTTTCTTATTAACAGGGAAGAGGCAAGAAAAAGAAGATTTCACTTGATATCGATGGATGCTGTATCCTTCTGTTTCATTTTTCAAGTTTGAAGATGGGGCACAGGTTATCCATTATGGTAAAATACTGGGATTTCTCAGTGACAGTGCTACACCGGATACCGAGTCATTCTTCAGAGGAGCTTCTTTTTGCTGTTAAGATAAAAGTTAATTGAAAGTCTTCTAAGAAAGCCACGTATAAAGTTTTTATTCATGAAGACACTTTTTTTCTGAATAAGTAGTACATATTTTGCTCAAAGTATGATACAAATGTGTTTCAAATTATGTTTCTATTTTGGCCTCACACTGAGGCTGAAGTGTTCTAAGATGCATTACATATTTTTTCATGATTTTCATTTCCAAACTAAAACATACAACTTACATTTGTTTGTTGGTGGTAGAAAATGTAACAAATTATTCCATTTTATAATAGAAAAGTACAACCTTGTTTTAAACCAAAACAGCAGTACAAAGAAGCTGTTGTCTAAATCACAGCTGAAAAAAATGAACCAAGTTTCTGTGTATATGCATACAGAGCATCTTTGATAAAGGAAGTCAGTTTTATAAATGATGAATGAGGTTTTAAAGATGAAATTGCCTTGAATTCCTGTATTTGGAAGTTAGCTTTTATGAGAGGTTATTAAGTTCCTAATTAATTCCCTTTTTTTTTTTGAAATTGCTGAAGTGTTTGTGAGAAGAAAAATCTTTCTCTTAAATATATAGAAAGATTTTGGTTGGGTTTTTTTGGTTTGAAACTGTGGTAAAAGGAAATATGTTCTGAAACAATCCTTAATTGCTTTATTCAGTATGAAAGACACAAAAAGTTTGTGCATGACTACATTTTATACTATGGCGGCAAAATAGAGGATTTCCAAAGATCTGTGTGAGAACCGTTTGCAACCTTTCCCCTCCTGACCTCAAAGCTCCTGTTATACAAAGCTGCTAGATAGATATTATAGCTTTGGGGCAGAGATGGATGTAGCTCTGTATCAAATTACTAATTATTTCGGTCACAAATGGTAACTACAGTAATTGGAAATACCCAAACACAAAACTGCCTTGTTTCATTTTGGTTTCATATTTTTAGATAAGAACTTATCATAAGCTGAATTATTCTTGTTTTGTTATGTAAAAGAAAGGATGACAGGTGATCATTAATAAAGGGTACATTGAGAAATATATGTCAGTATCTTCAAAACAACAGTCTGAAATCCTTCTGAATGTGCAGAATTGCTATCCATTGTCCAGAATAATAACTTCTTTAGCCTTTTAACATCACTGTCTTCAATAAAGAGTATAAAAAATGTTTTCAGACAGGATCGAGTCATCACAATTTCAGTGGTCATTTTCCACCATGAGTGTTTTTATTTGGGAACAGGTATGCCAGGGAATACATTTTTGATAGTTTTATTTCATAGAAACATAGTCCTTTGTGCTGTGAGGTAGAGATCAGAACTGTAAAATATTGACACTTACCAAATTATTATTTAATGGATTTTCATTTTAATGTTACATTGTACTAAAAAAGGTGTGTCCTTTTTTAGAGCAAATGACAAGACGGATCTTGACGTTATTAGAGAAAACCATAGATTCCTGTGGAATGAAGAAGATGAAGCAGACATGAATTGGTACCTGAAACTATTATAGGACGTGTTATTTTTAGATCACTTGTACTAAATTTGTGGTTTCCCCTACTAATTAAGGATTGCTGTGCATACTTGGTGATGCATTTGAAAATAAGGGACCATTAGAAGGTCTTTCATATTGTATTATTGCTCAAATATCAACATGAATTGATGACAGAAAGAACTAATAAATAAGAGTGATTCTCTGAGATCCAAATGATTGTTGAAAAAATCTGAAGAAAGCAGAGTTTGAAAAAATACAGTTTAGTATGTACAGTGGATTTATTTTGTATTTATTTTTCCAGTTTCATGGAAATCGCTTCTTAGTTTAATGACTGTGTATCTGTTGCATTTCTAGGTCTACAACTTGTGTTCTTTCACTGAAAAAATATGTCTTTGTATTGCTAATGTCATTACAATATAAAGTGAATTATGTTGTCGTCTATATTTAATAAAAAATAATACTTTTTGTTTTAGGGAGAAGAGGCTTGCAAAGAAGTATTATGACAAATTGTTCAAAGAATACTGTATAGCAGATCTCAGCCGATACAAAGAGAATAAGGTATCGTTCCTTAGTGTAAATCATCTTGGGTTTTGAAGAATAGCCTTTTTAAAAATTGCCTTACGATTGCGGATGTGCTATAAAACCAGAATGTTAGTACCCCTTCCATAGAGAGGGAGTTGTGAGAATTTGTCAAGTTACTTAATAAGCAGCAGTTTGAATCCAAGCATTGTCACTGCCTCAAAAATGTGCTTCTGTGGGAATAGGAATATTTCTGTCAGATGATGTTTTATGAAGAGGTACATTGTGTGTGAAAGGCAGAAAATGCAAAGGGGTTAAAGAAGGAAGGCTGGAGAGGTTGCTTGGAGAGGAGCAGTAGATGAAGTGTAAAAACCCATGGAATGTTACGGTTAAAAAAAAAAAAGTCTAAAAAGAGTTTTGTACTTGAATGCTGGCAGAAACAATTTTGGAAAAGTCTATTCTAAAGCAGCATCTTTTGCTGGTTGTTCTTTTCTATTTGTGGAAACAGGATTTGTATGTGCCTTGTAAATAAATAGAATTTCTTAAGAGAAACAGCTCAATTCCAGCACCAGGTTTTCTTCTTAACTGGAACAGCCTTTATTCTTTCTAAGTTTTTTGCTGACTAACTTCTTAGTCAAAGAGTATACATGGATTTTTTTATTGTGATTTTTCCAAAGACTGGTGCTGAACTCAGATGTGTCTTGGTGTTTCTAGCACACAGTAACCCAGCCTGTATAAGTCTTTTCGACTATTTGTAGTATTGAAAATTACCTTCACTGATAAATATTTGCTGGGACTGGGCTTAGCTGAATTAGGGAAGAAAAGATGGCAGTCATCTAAAGACAATTGCGACAGTAAAATGCAAAAACTTAATTAAAATCAACAAAAATTAAAATGCTGAAGATGCCTTCCCTCCTTTTTTGAGTAAATTTGATTTTACTTTCCTGTAGCTATTTCATAGCCCTCAATGTCTGCTCCATCCCCCCAGCTTATTTCCCTTGAGCATGGTTACAGATTTTTGTTTTTCTCGCTGCTGTGCCAAGTTTCCATATGTTTGCTGTCTTTTGTGGGAGACTTCTGTTCTGGCCCAGATTTTTTTGTGTGTGTATTTTGTTGTGTGAACAGTATTTCCCTGTCAGACTTAAGTATGTCTATCCTAACTCTGAGGTCACTCTCTGTTCCCATTTATGCCCCTAAGTCATTACCTATATTTTTGGAATTGCCATGTCAGCATAACTGCTATGTCATGCAATTTGTAAAACATGTATGCTTTCTGTTCTCAAATACATTCTGATCATATGAAAGTCCTTTCTTAGAAATCTTAGAAAAATAGAAAAAGTACAAGATTTTTCTCAGTGACTGGTTTATCCATGCCCATATTTGGTACAGAAGGATTTCAAAGCAGGCTTTTTTCTTGGAAGTCTTAAATAAGCTGCTCATCCCATTTGCGCTGATGGAATACAGTCTGTGCTTTCAGATTTTTTCTGCCCTAATTTTTTTTCTGCATTTCCAGAAACTGGAAGCTGGATATCTTTAGCCCCTTGTGCCTTCTGTTTTGCAGTGCTGGTGCTATGAGAGGTAGATAATAAGCTTCTCAGCTAGTTGACCTTTTGCATGATTCATGTTGATGCTTCGTCTTGATATAAGAAAGAAATTCTTTTCCACTGAGAGCATTCAGTTGCTGGAACAACCTCCCCAGTGGCACAATGGAATCCCCATTACTGGAGGTTTTTCAGATGCAATTGCCCAGGGTGATAGATAATCTCATTTGGACTCCCTTCCCCGTGGAAGGCTGAACCTGGTGGTCTGTTGAGGTGCCTTCCAACATGAGCTGTTCTTTGAGTCTGTGATTCGGTATTGTGCTTCTTGTTGTCAAAGCAAAAGTTGGAGGTCAGTTTTCTGAGATGTTTTAAATACATGTATTGCAGATTGAGACTTGCACATATGTGCTCATCTGTCTTTTCACAGCTGTAATTGTTTTGCTCTTGGCCAAGATCTTCTAGTTGGATTTTTCTAAGGATCTCTGCATAGAGATTGTAGCTCAGGTCTCTTTAGGAACTTTTCTTCTGAAGTAAACCACTGTTTTACAAAGGACTGGATAATGGTAAGGACCAGTTTCATGGGAGCATCTCCTCTGGGAATCTGAAAAACAAGCAGAACCACCTTCTCAAAGACTAAGCTCAGAAGAAAAGAGTAAGAAGCCCCAGGATAAATGCACCCCTGAGGGCACAGGCACATTCCAGTTGTTGGTCCAGACTGTTTTACACACAAACACACACGTGGCTGGGACTTCCCTGCTCTCACCCCTAGAGATTCACAGGTGCTGTCACAGCCAGAGCTGGAGACCCACTCACCCTTCTTGCTCCCAGGCTGCTCCACCTGCTTATGACTGGTCTGGCTTGGTCTTCACTGGTGTGTCCTTTTAATCAGAAATGGCAATGTGAACTTCTGGTGTGAGGCTGCGTAGAGACAGTGGCAGAGTGTTCTGACAGCTCTTGCTTGTGCTGAGGCTGTTACTCCTGACATTTTCCCTAGATAAGAATTTTCTAGGTCAAGGTTGTCTTTGAACCTTCAGTGCATCTTGTCTGCAAACTTTGAGGCTGATAAATGACCGTCTGTATTGTCAAACAGTTCAGTTCTATTGTCAGCTTTGCAGTGCAGCACAGGAGGGTGTTCTGCATTTAAGTTTTACTTTGATATGCACTGAACTGGAAATGTTCCCTTTGTTGTCTTATTTTCCTCGAGAATTTCTTATTTGCTGTCTCTGTACTTTGTTTTGTAGCTTAACAGATTGGAAGTGTCTCCTATTTACTAAGAAATGAAATCTGTTTGACACCTGGTCATTATATAAAATACATTTTATAATTTTGTTTTTATTTCCAGATTTCTAGGCCAACTTGTCTTTTGCTTGGAAATGTTAGTGTGTTTGCTTTTGTAATTGTTTTTCAGCATGGAGGACTTCCTATAAAAATAAAAACATTTGAAGTATTTTTCTATTAAAAATAACATTCTGATGAGCAGAGGCAGAGAGATATTTTTAATTAAAAGAGAAAAAAATAAATTAAATTTTCCAGGTCAGAATTAAATGGATGAGCCATGTGCATCAATCAACTGAAATTAGTCTTTACAGTGCTTAATGTGTTGACTGTTCACAACTCAATTTTGGTTCTTATCTTAACAGTTTGGATTTAGATGGCGACATGAGAAAGAAGTAATTTCAGGAAAAGGTAATGCTCTCTTTCATTTTATGTTACATTTCTTCTTGATGCTCCTTTGGCTTCTTTTTGACATAATTTTGTTAGATAATATTTGATGGTACTGGCAAGTTTATCGGATAATGTGCAATAAATTGACTTGTCTTCCAGCTTTGCTGTTTTATGCCACATAGGTTTAGATTGCACACTGATCTGCACATATTACAATTAAAAGAGTATATAGTTTGTTTTCACTAGGTCAGTTTTGTAATGAACACCACCATAATGTGTTTGATAATGTAGAATTTCATGGGTGTGCTTTTTAGCTGCCTTTCTCCAGTAGTTCGCTACCTCATTAGCTTTTGATACCTGTAATTGAAGTCTCTCAGTAGTTTTCCTCAGGAAATAATTTATTGATTAACAGTTTCTCCAGTGCTGTTCTGCGAAATGTTAACTTTTTAATTGAAGTTTCTTGTGTGATACCTATTTCAGGCTAAATTGGTTTTGAAAGCTTCAGTGGGAATGATTATCATGTCTCCTAATCCTGTCTCTAAATCAGTACCTTAATTCTGGGTGTGAAGTCTTACCAGTGTGTTACTGGGATTTTACACAGTGGTCCTCGTTCCATGGCTGAGATTCTTGGGCTTTTTCAACGTGCTGAACAAGTAAGAAAATTAGGTGAAAGAGGCATTGCAGTTCCTGGGGTGGGTTCTCATACACTTGTGGTTTTCAGAAGTCATGGATGCACGTGCCAGAAAATTGCATGGCATTATAGTGCTGATCACTTTCACTCAGTTACAGTTCTTTAAACAGCTATATTATGTAAATACCTGTATTATGTAAACACTGGTATTGACATATATTTCAAAAAGTTGGAAATGCATTTATGATTATTTAAAAAAATGAGTATTTCAGAGTAGAAAGCGTGAACATTCCTGCTGGAGGTTTTTAAAATGTAAATATTAAAGCCTCTAAAGGTACTTGTAGTCATATGTTATATTCAGTACTCCACCTTATATTAATAGATAGTTACATTTGACAGAATTACATTCTTTATTGAATACTTTAACAAGATAATTAAAATTAAATGAGAAGTAAATTAACTTTATGCCTTCATGGGGGGAAAATTATAGCTTTGTAAGTTTAATATGTGGTACTCCATATTTTAAAATGTGGGAGAAAGTTCAGAATTACATATTTCAAGCTTTTTAATAGAATCCTAACGAAAAGCGAGCCGTTAGAATATAAAGTGGATAAATCCTCTCTTTCACCACTGGGAGGCGCGAGAAACCAACCCTCTCGGACGCTCTCTCCAAGTGCAGTTCCAAACAATCCTTTAAAAAAAGCCATGGGTCTTTTATTTAGAAGTATTTAAATAGGCAATTTTAAAATATAAATCAGCCATATAAATTGCTTTAATTAAATGTAATGACCCATCCATACCTCTCTGATAATTAGCGTTAGCGTTGTACGTACTTACAGTTTGTGCTGATGTGTCAGGGCAGTGGGGATGGGAACTGCTGCCGCTGCGCTGGTCCTAAGGTTTAGGGTGGTAACAAGGGAGTGCAGGAATGGAGTATTCACATTTGGTTGCTTTGCATTTGGTGGCTGTCTTTGAATGGTCACAAAGATAAGGGAAAGAGGAGGTGACACTTGCATTACTAATTGTAAATGCCAAATTATTTCTTTGGCTTCTTTTCTTTCCAGTCTTTGCCGTAAGTGTTTTGAAAGGAGGTCATATTGGCGATAGCTATGACACAGGGTATTGATAGCCATACCCTACATAGGGTTAAACTACTTAATGTATATTAATTTGAAACTTGCTTTTTTAATGAGAATTATGGGGTTTTTTTACTTCAAATGTTTTCATTGCAAGTGGTGTATCATTACAGAACTGAAGTATCTGAGGACACTGCCAATCCATTAGTTAGCTGCTTAAGCAGAATTTTCTGAGGTTAATCGTTCACCAACAGTCCTGCTTGTGAGCCTATTAATACACATCCTTTCTGCTGCTGTGCATACAAATCAGTCTTGTGCAAAGGGAATGCGTGTAGCTTTGTTACTGCAATATTGGGACTTCAGTGGTGTAAACAAAATGGATTAAGTGCAGATCTGTTTTAAAATCAGTGTTGCTTTCACATAATAAACCAAAGGAAGCTTTTAAAGCTGACATAGTATTTCTCACAAGGTTGATTTCTTAAAAGAAAGTATATCAGGTAGACTAGTTACGTAAAAAGCATATGGGCATCTTCATATTCTACAAACATGATACTTTGAATAGTTTGATGTCATTAAAGATGCATGTCAGAATCAGAACTTCTGATCCATCATCCTCTGCTAAGTAATGATGTACCCTAAATACCATTTAGGGTATAGGATGTATCCTTCAGTGACATTCATTTTTTCAGAGTTCATATTAGGCATAATATATCATAATGTACACCTTCATCCATACATTTCAAAATGCAGTTATGGTTTTTTCTTTGCAAATAGGCAATATTGGACAAGTATGATTGATTGCTTTGTTGTTCCCTGTTGTTCCCTTAATCTAGATATTCTTTTTCAATTTGTGGGGGTTTTTTATTTGAAAGAAATGGAAAATGAAAAGCAAAAGCTGAGCAGAACTGGAAATAACAACCACATATCTATTCATGTTAATCATTGAAGCACGGTTTGCTGGGTTTGACTGTTTACAGGTCAGTTTTCCTGTGGAAATAAACGCTGTGATGAGAGTGAAGGCCTGAAGAGCTGGGAGGTGAATTTTGGTTACATTGAACATGGTGAAAAGAGGAATGCACTTGTGAAATTGAGTAAGTCAGCCCCTCTTGGATATGTACACTTAAAAGAAGACAAGTATCTTGTACTTTGAATGGTGTCGAGTGAGACCCAATGATAATATTATGAGTTCATGACAAATGTGGAATAGGAGACCATTTTGTTGAATTAATCACAGGTGGTAGTATGGTGCTCTTGATTTAGAGAGAACAGCTGATATCATTGTATATGACAAAGTTGTTACAGATTAAGAACTTTATTCTTTATATATAGCATGTCATACAATTAGAATAATTTGCTATAAGCTGTTTCGTATAGAAGCATTACTAGTTTTAATGGACAATACTGCATTGCAAGAATTTCAGCATTGCCATTGCTCATTCAGTGACTTGGCTTATAAGTCCTTAGGTCTTTGGACCAGACAACTTCTTGCACATTGTCAGCTCTACTGATTTTATTTCAAATATTTGTGTTTTCTTACAAAAAAGAGCTGCCAATGCTAAACTTGTGATCGTCCTTCACATTTAGTAAAATCTGCGTTTGTACTGGAGACTTTCATCATGTATTTTTTCAATCCTGACTGTAATTACATTGAAACTAGTGTTTTGAAGGAAAAGCTACTGATAATTGAAAGATCTGTTTCTAGTTTTGTAGTTTTGTTAATTATGCTTATCAGATTCTTGGCTGCATGTTCTCATTTTCTCTTTTTCAGGACTATGTCCAGAATGTTCCCACAAACTAAACTTCCATCACCGGTAATGAAATATTTTGAAAATAATGGGGACTGAATCATTGATAAGTTACAATTATGATGAACTGCACACAGGGACAAAACTTCAGTGAGATGATTAGGAACTTCATTTATCCTGAAATAACATAAATATTATACTGTGCTAATGACAGCACAGAACCCCTCAGACTGGAAGAATTCCATCCCTACCACCACAGAGGTTTCATTTGCTTAATTTCAGCCCAGTGATTATTTTTCATCTGTTTCTAATAGCACCTTTATTTTCTCTAACTGAATTGGGTTTTTTTCAGTTTAAGTACTGATAGGTGTCTGAAAAAATGACAACTTTGACTGAATTAAATCAGATTTACTGTTGCATAAGAGGTACATATAATAGAGGAGGTGTACATTCATCTTTTTTAAAGGAGGAAAGAAGTCAAAACATGCAAGAAAAGAGGCACAGCTGCACAGAACTCTAAAGAGCCAAAAAATAAGAAGACAAAATTATCTCATTCAGCAAAAAAGAAGTCCAAAAAAAAGACCCATAAAGGTAAATTTAAACTTTAAAACTTCAGTTGTTAAAATACTCAGATAGGTTAGTTGAACCTTAGTTTTGCTATAGCTGCATAGATAGAGACATATAATTATGTATAAATACATTTAGTTATACATACAGATATGTAACTTTCTTGACTGCAACACAGGTAGTCAAAAAGGTAAATTTCTTAGGTAAAATTTCCTAGCTGCAGAAAAGAGATAGATTTCTTATATTTAACAGAGAGGGACAGCCTTTTGAAAAGTCTGCACTGCAAGGGAAATTTGTGCAAGCGCTGGATGTTGCATACTAGAAAGAGTTGTGAAGTATTTCATTCTATGAGGCTTTGGAGCTGAAAGCCTTTTGGAAATGTTAGATAACCTTTGTACACCAGAGATCTTGGGTTGACATAATTAGGCTCAAACTGATGACCTTTGTACTCATGCAAAAAAACCCCTTTTATTTCAGTGTTTGCTTGCTTGCTTTGAATGTTGTGTGTGCATGCATTTGCACATGTGTAGTGTGATAAATTGTAATAGAAATATCTTTGTAAGCAATTTAATATTACAGATAAAACCAAGAGAAGCTTATTGTTCTTTTTCCATTTTGGTGTTTCTTTACAGATCAGGTTTCTTCAGACGATTCAGATAATTCTGATAAAGGTAAAGGTATTTTAATAACCTTTGTGTTTGTGTAATAAGTCATATAATATCATTGACAGTTGTCATTGATCTTAGTCTTATTAGCTGTCTGTTTTAATATTTTATATGATAAGAATGCCGTCTGAAACAAACAGAAATACAAAGGTTCAAATGAATGACTTACATATCTTGCAGAAAAAGTGTAGGGAATTTTAAGGAGGAAATTGTTTAATCAAAAAATAAAAATGTGGGCAGATAACAGAATGGAAATAACCAGAAAAATGAGATGTCAGGTTGTTCCAAAAGAGAGTAGAGTATGCAAAAATAGGTACGTTGTTAATAATTTCATGCTATGTAGTCTGCACTGTGTAAAGATGGTAATTTCTGATATAATAACTGCTACATTTTTCTTCAAGGAGTTATACTGATATGTGCTCTGCTCAAAAAAAGACTTTAATCCTAGGCTTCCAATTAATGTCTTTTCCAACTACCACCTATAGTGCCTCAGAGACCTACTTGTTGCAGGTGGATGCATTCAGGGACTCCTTAGTCATTGCTTTATCTCAGTGAATCCAGTCTCCAGTTTCTTTTTTTGTGAAACAGACCCCATATCCTGCTCATGCCAATTCTTGTTGCAAACTGTTTAGAAGTGATTGACTGTTTTCACTGATTGCTCTGCTCTACACCCCTTCAGCTTTCATGTTAGATACAGGAATACCTGAAGCAGTTTTCTTATTATTTGGACCATACTCAAAGTATTTGTTTTGTCAGGAAACTTACTGGAAAATTTGGGGGAAGGGGGGCCTTCTGATACGAAATTCCAATGTACTAATATTGCAATAGTTATGCATTAATCCATGTTTTCTTACAATTTCACTGATAAGTCACAATTGATAAGAACTATATTTAAGTAAGGTAATGGATTAATATCATAAATTGAAACTGTGTTTTAATTCTGGGTTTGTAATTATTTAGTTTTAGGGAAAAAAGTGCTGTGTTGCTGTTATGTCAAGATCATTGTTGTGACATGATTGTTGTTATGGTTGACCAAAACATTGATGTGTGATACCTAAGAATCTTCTTGATACTACGCTAATCAACATTGCAAAACATTTTCATTTTCATTTTATGCAAAGTGTTCTGTTTATTCTCATGGTTGCAATTAAACATTACTTCTAGCACTATATCATCTAATTAAAAAAAAAAAAGATAAATTATTTTAAAATCTATTTCATAATTTTTTCAATTTTTCAATTTCAAATTTTCAACAGATTCAGATAACAGAAATGCAGAAGATGGCCCTTCAAAAGCTGACTTTTGGAAAGGTCCTCTACGAGAATCAGATGAAAAATCACGGTTAGTTTGATGTAGTGAACTTAAACCTACTGAAACGTACAGGATCTATTCCGAATTGCAAAGACAGATTGTCCCGAGTGTTTCAATGAGTATTCACACATAAGGGGTTGTGTCAAATCTCTTGCCATGCAGTGAATCTAAAAATGTGTTTTTAAAGAGAAGACATATGCAACTCTGGAGGAAAACATTTGTTAAACCACTTCTGTACCACTGCTGCCTTACCCCCTACTATACCTTAGCAGTAGGTAGTAAGAGTCAGCTCACACAGGGAAATGTGAAGGATACTGGAATGTAGTGAGTAAGTCAAAATTATCTATACCTTCTGCAATTCTAATCAGAGGTTTGCTAAAACTTTTTCATACAGAAATTATCTCCTAGGTACAAATCCAAAGCAGAATTTTCTGACTTTTATTTTTTGTTGTTGTTACAGGAAAGAGGAGTTTGATGAGTATTTTCAAGACTTATTTCTTTAAAACTTGCAATTGATGTAGGCTGATTTTCTTCATGAGCTGTCAAGATGAAAGTCTGGAAATCCAGTTGTAATTTTCCAGAGACCTCTATCTGCCAGCATACCTTTTCTACAGTCACTCAGATGGACCATTTGGGTGGATTGTCTTTGCAGAAGGCTTCAAATCTAAAAACTTTCTGTTTCTTGTAGTAGGCTGCATACTCTTGAAACAAGAGAAATAATTTTTTAAGTTCAGTGCAAAATATATATGGCACCCAAACTTAAACAAGAATATAGTTTATTAACATTACAACAAGGAAGTTCACTGTTTTTATTTTATCCCAAACTTCAGTTATTGCCAGATTTTTGTAAAGGATCATTTTGTAAAATTCTGTGAGAAGTTTCAAGCCATACACTTTAATATATTTATATTTTTAATTTATTAAACAAGAATTAATAACCTTAAATGTATTGGTTACTTAGACTTCAATACTTGGGTATTAGTCTCTGTAAATATTTTCAAATGCTAATGGAGAAGTTCAAATTTTGTCAAATATGTGTTCTACTTGAATTAAGTAAACCATATCTGAAATCTCTCCTACTCCTTTAAAAAGTTCCATTTATTGTGACTTTCTTCTAAATTTCAGTTGTAAAGTGATGTGTCTTACAATTCCAGCTATAAAAATTTGGTTGATTGGTGAAATTTTTCGGTGTAAAAAATAACATGTGGCTTTCTACTGGAGATGTACGTGACTTTTATGTTATCTGTTGCCTTCTGATCCCCTTTCCATTGATTGAACGTTAATCCTTCTTTCACGTGTAATCCGAAATACACAAATAAAGCATGTATACTGCTTGAGAAACTTTCTGGATTCATTTTCTTCTTTGAGTTGCAACATATCTTTAAACATTCATTCAGTCATGTTTCCAAAGAAATACAAATAGGTACCGTGCCTATATTTTTTTGTGTGGTGAAAATTACTGTGGCTATGAAGGTCAGACTTTTTAAAATTACATTTTCCTGATAATCTGAGGAAGTTAATGTTGTATAAAATATATTTTTGGTAAGTACTTCCCACTGTAGGTATAGAAAGTATTTCTAGTAAGTATTTGATGTGGACAATGTAACAGCAGAGATGGTTTTAGTGTATTTATGAACATTTCACATGCACTCATATGAAGAAGTTGAGAACTCTATTTACAAGTATTACTTAACATAATTACATTTTAAACATTTTGTACTTACATAATAAATGACAGTACAGGGACATATTTAGGGTGTCCTTGAGTAAGAAATAAACGTATCCTTGCATGAAGGCTTCTTTAGGTAAGAAGGTGGATTTAAAGGTTAATTCTCTGTCATCTTGTGTCTTGCGAACTTGGCGGAGAGTCAAATCCAATCTGCAGCAATCTGCTTAAATGTGTGCAACTTGCCCAAAGGGGTTTTTGTCAACTGTGTTACTATATTTGTTGCTTCAAGTATTGTATATGAAGTATGTGTTCAGAATAACTAGCTACTCTTTGGGTCTTTAAAATACAGTTACAAAAAGTTACACTATACATATTAAATACATAATTTAATACAGTTTGAATAAAATTACATTATTGAGCAACCTTGAAATGGGTTTCTTTAGTAGCAGCATTTAATACAGAAGATAACATGACACCCAGTTTTATGTCATAACTATTTGCATAAAATATTTGGCCCATTTTTAAGCCAATGTTGTAAGTGTTTGGAGTTTTTTTGTGGATTCCTTTAATTTTGAGTGATAAATTTACACAGTATCTCTGTTCATAGAGCATTCTTAGAAGGGTTTGTAAAGAGCAAATTGCTCATTCTCCCTTCCACGTGGATGCGGAGAGTCCTTCAGAGGAAAAAAAAGTGTGGGTCTGCTTTGTTTAAAGGAGCAGGAAAAGTGGCAGGATTCAGTCTGAATGTCGAATTTCTGTATTGTGGGAGTTGCATTTGACATCCATCTCGTTAGATTGGAAACTGGTTCCAGTGAATACTCAGGTCCGTGCCTAACAGTGGCCATTTGCCTTCCTCCATCCGCAGGAGGAGCTGGCTTCCCGAGTGGAAGCTACGGAGTGACCTGTTCTGATGGTCTGGGGGGGAAGACCAGTGTTCATGAGGAGCTACGTGGTGTGCAGGCTGCCTGCTTGGTTGTAGGAAGACAGGTAATGGGAATTTTGATGTGCTTTACTTCGCTTTGCGCTACTTCAAGATTAAATATGAAATTGGTGCCAATTAATTGGTTTTCAAATACTTTAATTTAGTGCATTTTGAAAGAGGTGCACTGGGAGTACACGATCCTTTTAAAATGCCCTCGAATACAGACCCTGCTGTAGATATGCTGGTGTATCGTAGTAAACTTTTACTTGTGTGTAAAGTATGATGTTTCTGGTCTGCTATTTTCTATTTTTACAATAAAAGCTGGTCATTTTAGGAACTGTGGGAGAGCCATTTGCATACAATCAAAAGGCTACAATGGCTATAATTTACAGATTAATCATTGGTAAATTTGGAAAAAATACAGCGTACCATGGGCTTGCTTTTTATCGATAAGAGCTAGGGAATTGTGTTGTGCATTCCTAAAGTGAAAGAAATGTTTTTTTCTAGGACTTGGTAAAGTATCAGAAATAAAGGAAAATGGCAAAACTACAGATTAGGAAAATACACAAAATATAAAAATCTAAATATTTAAGTTAGAAATATTGTGATTTTTTGTTTGAATTTTAGATCTTAGATTTCATTCAGTAATTTCATGTAATTTCTGTCAAAATTGTTTATATTTTTTTCTGGACAGTGTGTAGAAGTTACATATTTTAATGAAAGTACTGTATGTAAATTGAGTGACATAAAAAAGTACCTAGAGCACAGAGTTAACTCAATTTGCACCATTTTTTTTCCCAGTTTTTAATTGTAACTGTTTTTTTAATCCATTAAAAATTATTTCCAACAAATGGCAAGTGTTTAAGAGGATTAAGAGATTGGTCTATACTATTCTATGCAAAGCAGAAATCCACTGGGGCTCATTGAAGTTCTTTCTAGATGTCTTTTCTTGTAGCAGGAACAGTGTCTGAGACAAAGAATTACAAAACTACACAGGTTTTGGATTTTCCTTCTTCACCACCACCTCCTCCACCTGCAGCAGCACTTTCTGTTAAAAACAAGGAAGGAAAATAAAATGAGTATTTTCTGTTAATTTTTATGGAGTGCTGTTTTTATTCTATGCATATTATGTATGTTTGGCTGTCTGAAATTTCAGTGCTTGTCTGGGATATTGGAATAAGAAACAATGACACGTTATATATACATATGTGTAAATAGTGTAGGAGTTGATACCAACATTTCTCAGGGGACCAACCACACACTGAACCACTCTTACTGGAAAGTTTCAGTATTTAAATATATGACTCTGTCCCACACATACAAAACTGAGGTATGCAAGCCATGCAAAAGAAAAAAACTCTTGAATCAATAAAATCTGTGAATCTATTTTTGAAGTAGATGATACAAAAACTTTAATTTGACCTAACTGCATAAACGTTTTCCAACCCTGCATGAATCCCTTTGTAGTTACTAATTAAGAGAGAGAGAGACTTCATATTTTTATTTATAGCTACTGATTCTGATACTCTCTCTCAAATGATGCCACAGATATTCATTGGTCATTGTTAGGATTCTTTCAATGTAATAAATTGCATTTTCAGGTTTACTTAAGGTAAGATACCAATATTAGAATTAAAACTTACATTTGAAAGCTGTGGATCACCATGTTACTAGGTCATTTTCGACCCTTTCCACCTGCATTGAAACATGTCACATAATCAGTGTCCTACCCTCTGTAATTTGTGGCTATAATCAACACTATGTTATTAACTATGTATTTGATTTTCTCAGTTTAATACTGTATTTTGCTTTACTTCAGTTCTGAACTTTCCACTGTAGTGGTTCAGCAAACATGTTTATTTTGTGTCTACTGAATGGCTAAGAATAGCCAGGTCAGTGTGTTCTAGAGAAACTACCATGGTTCAGCATGTATCAAATCTTTGTATGAGCTGACTTAACAAACCCATATATTTACATGGCCTTCATTTGACAGTGTCAGATCTGTTCTTCACATATGTCCATGGCCTCATTCCAGTCTGTGTTTTTAAAGGTTGCAGAATAATTCCCTTTTGTGTTGCCAATTACAATATGCAAAGGCCAGATCCTCAGCTTCTGCAAATCAGTCTGTCCATGCTTGCCTGTGTAAGGTTTCCTATTTTCCTATGTGGAAAATATTTCTTCAGTAAATTACTTAAGTGATTCCAAAGTACCAATGATGTAGGATGGTCATAATTTCCAAGTGAGTGTAGAAATACCTGACTCTTCCTAATTTGATTATTTAATTTCTATTTAAAAAGCTTATGCTTAGGAGCATTGGACCGGACTTTGGTAACTTTTTTTGGTAATGTTCTTTGCTGAGAAAGCAAATGTATAAGGAGATTTGAAGTTGTGTAAGGAGGTCACAGGTTTTGTTTTGTTTTGTTTTATTTTGTGTTGTTTTGCTGGTATTTCTGTAAAGTTCAGATGGTTATGTTCCAGTGTAAGGAAAACATACTGAGAAACAGCTAGTTCTCAGCAATAAATGAATTTTAAATAAAATTATATGATTTCAAAAAAATGGAAGTGTCATTGAAAATAAATCTGGGAGCAAGTAGGAGGGTGAAGTTTCTCTGAAAATGTGTGTAAGTAGTATCACAGCAGGAGCAGGCCAAAATATTTGACTCATTCTACTAAACTCTTTCAAAAATTTGCTTTGATTAAACCATGTAACTTACAGTACTTCTTTAACCACTTTACAACAATTTTGATTATTTGTTTTACACTTTTATTGTAATCTAGTATCAGTTTTGTAGGAGCCAACACCTAGTTCACACATTGACAATAACTTGATGGGTGGCCTTGAATAGCTTCTTTTGTGTGAAATGTGGAGAATACTCACCTATTTCCCACAGATACTGATTAACAAATAAATTATTTGGTACTGTTTTATATTTTAAAGATATGTGAAACACAGAGTAAATTAACTTTTCTTCTTCAAACTAGCTGACCATCTATCACTGTTTTAATCACACATGGGTTTTTTTCATCTTTGAACCTTTTCAGTCATCTCAATCAATTGGCAGAGCTGTGGACCTGCTGCTCCACATGCAGTACAAAGAATAAAAGTAACTGACTCATTTCCTGCTTACACTTGAATGACAGGTTTCAAGTTTCTATAAAATCAGATTCTCTTCTATGTTATGCTGTGCAGAACCATGCTTCCAATTTTAGGACTTGGTCTGTCTTTGGAAGATTAATGTTGAATTTGTTATATGAGAGAGTGTATTTCAGCCAAGAAATGGGTGGTGAGGAACTAGAGCCAAAAGCTTTATCTTGAACTTGGAAGAGAAGTGGGGATTGGCACTGTATTTTTATGTTCTGAATGCATAATCTCTGTTCCCTTATGTTCTTCATTTTCAACTGAAAACAAAGCACCTGCATACATTTGGGGCTGATGCCACCCAGAATTTTGAAACATCTGTTGTATTTCAGGTAAGCAAGTGTTTAATTACATTTAATTCTAAGTCTTTTGATAGAAGAAATGTTACATTCCCTTCACTTTTGTGGTGGTCATATTATATAATTCTGTAGTTCAGAAAATGAGGTCAGTGTACTGGATTTGTGTAATCTTTAAAGGTTACTTCTCTTTCAAGTAAAGATAAAGTTAATTTGGCTAATTTAGAACTTGCATACCATTAGTATAAAGTTTATTATTACACAACTGCACTGCATGTGTGAATTTGAGAGAGAGAGAGAATATATTGACCACAGTAAAAAATGTATGCAAATGAAAACCTAAGAAGTTACTTAACCTTTTTGGGCAGCTGCTTCTTCTTCCTTTTTCTTCTGTTCCTCAATAGCTTTCATCTTCTCTTCATATTCATCAGCTCGTGTTTTCCATTCAACCCTGTTGTTTTGAAGACCATCAAACATAGGTGTAATTTCCTTGTGAAACCTTGAGAATTCCTGTACAAGCAATTGAAATTAGTAAATTAGAAATTTGTAAGCACTGATGAATTGTTAAGTCTGAAATTGTGGAAATACTGCTGAGAAAACATTTCAATTTTCTATTACGTCTAATTCCAAGGGATATTGTTGGAAATACTGTGTTGGGATAATAATGCCCTATTGTGCACATAGTCTGTTAGGAAAATGTTGGAATTATATGCTGCACATTTTAATATTTTCCCTAATCCCACAGATGATCTCCTGACTCATATAATAGAACTGTGAGACATGATATTTTATCATATGATTATCAGGATCAGGATACAATTAAAAAGTCTCTTATCCAGTAATATATTCCAAGCAGATGAGGATATTTCTGAAGATGTTAAAAAATCACATCACGTTTTTGCGTGACATTTTTGGATAATATTAAAAACTAGACAGAGATTAAGCATATGGACATTTCAGTGCCTTACAGGAGAAACAGCATATCTTCATGCCCCAAACATTGCATATTCCTATTCCCTTTGCTGTGCTATTAACTGCTTTCTGTAACCATCCACGCTGCTTGTTTATATTAAATGGGACTGGGAAGAATCAAGCTGAACTATGTAACTCCATCTTTCAAGGCAATAACAAAACCTCAGCACCTTGAAGTTTCACTGGGATCTTCCTCTTTTATTAATTTGCTTCCCATCTCTTGAATTTCCTCTCTGGGAACAATTCTTTGATGTAATCAAATACGGAAAAATTATGGTGGTTGTGATAGTTGTTCACCCTGTGACCAAGAGTACTGCTGTTGTCTAGAATTTTTTACTGCAACATCTTGTCACTAATTGTGCCATCCGAACTGCTGGAACAGGAAAACAAAACCAGTTATTCTTACCTTGTACACGAATGTACACACAAAGTCTATGAAACCAACTTGGAGCTTAGGTAGTTCATCTCCCTTGTTTCTGTCCATCATAGGCTACAACAGAAGAGCAGAAATTTAGAGTATGTAGATATCATGCTTTTTGGTGTAGGGATTTCATAAGCATCATGGATCATTTTTATGAACCTTGTTTTAATAACAGTTAATATTGCTTAACACATTTAAATTATTTAGTACTTACAATAGGTTGTTGCTGTAGCACAGTTCGTTCCAGGTCACCTTGCTCCCAGAATTCATTTGCAACCATAAGGGCAACCTGAATAGATACAATTCAGTAGAATTGTCAGCAGAAAGTAGTACATTTAAATAAATAAAACAAGGCTTCCCAGAAAACATGAAAAAACATACAGACACCATCTGCTGTACTTAAGGCTTTTCCCAGCAAATTATCACTAGCAATATTTTGATGCATGCTGAGTAAATAACAGATTATTGCCAACAGAAACAAGGCAATATTGGCAACATAGGAGTCTTATAATACCTGTAATGTGTATAACTTAGAGGAATAATTATTTGCAGTTGTATTTTGATTATGCTTTGTTAAAATTTATTCTGTAAGGCTAAGTGATGAGCTTCATCAGGATGGTCAATAAATACTGGAGTACTTGAAGTACTTATGTACCACTCTGTATTACAGAATTGTAGTGCGTTTAAGCTGCTTTCCAATGGTGCCTAGATCTACAGAGTAGACACAATTCACTGTTGTTAAATCTGTGCCTTTAAAATAGCTGGAAAGTAGCAAAAGTTGTCTAGCAAATAAATAATTGAGTGATATTTAAGGATAGCTAGAATGGCTGCCGGAATCAGTGGTGCCAAGTTTTAGTGGAAGGACAAGTAGAGAAGAGTTGACAACTGTAGCGTGATTGAGACATCATTGGCCACCTACACTCACAGTGACAGAAAGGTGGAAGTTCTTTTCTGGAAGCAACAGGTACTTAAATACATATCAAGTAATAATATATTTTTTTTTAATTGACCATGCACCAAATGGGCAACAAAACACAGAGTAAATGCACTTGAATACTTGAAGTATTGTTTGCTTCAAAAGCACATACCTTACTCTGCACTTCCCAGGGCTTAGTTATTGCAGACAGGTCACATCCAGTCATCATCATAGCCCTTTGAAAACAAAAACCAAAACAAGACTACAGTTTTGGCTGTCAGGAGGATGGTACCAGACTCTTTCCAGTCCTGCCCAACTACAGGGTGAAGAGCAATGGCAATAAAATAAACCACAAGAAGTTCCACCTCCACATGAAGAAGAACAAATATCCATTAAGGGTAGAAGAGCACTGGAACAGTCTACCCAGGGACGTTGTGCAGTCTGTCTGGAGACATTCAAAACCTGCCTGGACCAGTTCCTGTGTAACCGGCTCTAGGTCACCTGCCTTGGGAGAGGGGTTGGACAGGATGATCTCCAGAGGTCCCTTCCAACCCTAACTATCCAGTGCTGGGATGATTATAAAAAAATAAAAGGTCTAGATTTTAAGGAATTCAAGATGCCAAATGAATTAATATTTTGTACATTTTAGGAAGATTATAGGCATCAGTTTCTAAATTAAAATCATGGTTATGCTCATCATTGGACGATAACACTAAGTCCATAGTTGCATGTTTAGGTGCCCAATTTCTTTTAAAATCTAGTCCTAGATAATCAATTGAATAAGGAGTAAAATATTAACCACCTACATGATGACTTCTTTTTTCGTTGGGTCAATAGATATATACTTAATTGCCTGCTCTTCTGTTTCCATTTTTTCAATTGCATCCACAATCTTTTGAAACATAGTTCTTTTCCTGTTAAAACAAACCATTAAAGCATATATTACTGAATGTAGGTTCCTGCATTAAAAATGAAATATAAAATCACATTTATGGTATTTGTGCTTCACCCAAGTACCATCCTTGTCATTGTAGCATCAAAGTAATACGTTCCTGCTGTTGAATGCAAACTTTTTAGGTAACCTAGACACTTTGATTTTGCTACACACCACTGACATGTGAAGTCGTATGTCAGAGTTCCTGACAAAGAAACAAATAACCAATTTCCTACCTCTTCAGATTAAATTCTTTGGGATGACATTCTCATTTTTTAGCATTATGTGTTTCTTACTTCGTGTAACATACTGAATTGGGATGAGTGAAGCAAATACTAATAAATGCTCTGCCACTCCCTCCTGTCAAAAATCCTAAGGATGACGAAGACCTGACTGAAAAGAACTTTCAAAAACATAAACCTGTCCTGCTATTGCTTCATAAATCTTATAGTTTTTACTTAGAATGAATGATGGAATAGAATTCCATTAGAATAATGGAATTACTGTTCTCCAAATCTTAATAACTGCTATTAAACAATTTCCTGAATTTTTACCTGACTTCTGACTTTAAATTGTCCCAGTCATAAAACAAAAGTCTCCACATATATTTAAGGAAGATACCCCTTTTTAAAGCACATTAATTCACTAACGTAAGAACAGAATTGGTAATTTGATATTTGGAGTCTTTGGCATATTTAGCGCTGGGATCAGTGGATGTCTGCTGGGTTTTTTTAATTTTCAGCATGCTCCTGTTTACTCTGAGTATCTGTTGGATGTTATGTTGAATATCACACATGCACACAACCTTATAATTAGGCTACTGAATCCACACTTCTGGCATATAGTCCTTGCTTGTATATTGGAATAGCCTACTAAATGTATTACCTCCCAAGTATTATATACATTCATGCTAATTTGAAAGCTTATAATCAAACTAAGAATGTCTTGGTTTTTGCAAGAATTAGACTCAACGACAATGTTAAATAGAGACTGTTCTCTGCATATAAACATCTATGTATGCAGCATATAAAAAACTAAAAACTACGGTTATACATTGATAGGATTGATTTTTTTCAATAGGAAGTTATACAGAATTTAGTACTTACTTGAAATACAAAGCCAAGTCAGTTGCTATTATTGCAACTTCAAATAAGTGTAGAACGGTTTCATACTGGCGCTTATTTAGGTTCTGGAAGATGTTTAAACTCTGCAAGGTGGAAAGTTTAGGATTTCAATTCCTTTTATAACACTGTCTTTGGTTTGTACTATACAGATTGTCTCACAGAATAGGGTAACAAAATTGGCCAACTATGGTCCTTAAATTAAAATAATGATAAAAATTAAAAATTCACATTCCATTACCCTCATTTTCCTGACTTTTTAAAGCTTCTCAGTTCCCCTTTTCTTCCTATTAAACAGGGTTGGCACAATTGCCTGCATCAGTGTATGGGACCTGCCATGGTACGTGCAATGTCCCTTTCCTCAGGCAAAGGGAATGAGACCATCATACAGCATTTTTCTAAGTGTCTTGGTTTTATTTCCTTCTTTAACAGAGATACTAGGCCTGCGTGAGCCAGGGCACAGCGATGCTGCGGGTGAGAGCCTCCAGAGGTCCTGCCAGCTGCTCTGTCCAAGAGCAGGAGTCAGTCCTGGCATCTCACATTCGTAAAAGTACATCACCATCAATAAAGGGAAAGGTCTTCGTTTGTTTTCAGATCATAAACCTTCTAGGTTTTTTATTAACATCGCGCTACTGCTTAGCGTAAGGATTTATTCAGTGGCCTCATGAGGTCAGGTGACAGCATCACCACAGGGATTAGAAGTGGAACATGAGGGTGAAGTGGCTGCCTGCCCTGCTGCTGCAAACAAGGGAGGGAAGGGGTGCATATGTGCATGCCCTGCTGTTAAATCACCCTGCAAAGTACACGGTAGAGACCATCAATAGCGTCCTTTGCCGGGGCCTGGCCAGAGCCTGAGGGCAGGGCGGCCGGTGCCCAGCGGAGGAGCCGCTGAGCCTGGGGCTGCGGCGGGAGCAGCACGGCCGCTGCTGGGGCNTTCTTTCGTTTCTACATCTGCTCTTTTGGGCAAACAGAAAAAAATCTGAGGATTGTGAGCGAGGCCCAGAGGAGAAGCTTTTCTATCTGAGGTGAATCTGTTCCAGACAGAACCACTGATGTTTCTCTAAAAAGTGGAAAATGCATAAAAATTTGTCTTAAACTTCTGAATTTTAGCATTTCTTAAGTGGACCTAGACAAATGCATGAGACCCAGTGAAATGTGGAACATTGTATCTTAATTGGATCTTCATTGTTGATTGGTGTGAGTAGAAGGTCCATGACATACCTCATCTTGCAGCAGGGTTTTACTGTACTCTAGGTGATGCCTTTCTAAGATAGAAGAACCATGAAGTTTTGCCAGGGGAGCAGCTGACCTGTAGAAAAATAAGCAATCCTTTAGAGTATCATATATATATAATTTGAAGGCAATAGTTTTTAATCAGGTTTCATATTATTGGTATGATAGTGTAATCTGTATACAGTAGCTATTGGTATGATGCAGACAAAAAAAAAAAACAAGTTGCTTCCCTTCATTTTTGTACTGAGTACTGATGGATGGAGTACTGGTGATCAGTGCCCATTAAAGTCGAAGTCATCGTTAGACGCCTCGAATCTCAAAAGCGTTGATATTTAAATTACGCTTTTATTTTGTCTTACATGTTCAGTTTTGCTGTTTGTTTAATCTATGCTCCTTTTATGTAGCTTAAAGTAGCCTTTTTCCATCTTTTAGTGTTTATTCTATGGCATGGCTTTTGAACTCTTGTACGTCTGTAATGACTGGGCCATGTGCCCTGGGATTCTAGTTAACTGTAATTTAAATCTAAAATAGCAGTATAATGGAGTTTAATTCCTCTAATGCCACTGGGCTACTTCACTCCCCCAAAACTGCCATTTTATGAACAGCAAAATTCCTGATAGCACAGGTTTGTACAGTTTTACTGCAGGTCTTGAAGCAATCCCTGACATTGGACTAAGCTTCAAGAAGAGGAAATTCTGCATCAGATTATGGTTGTGAGATGAAGGGAGATGCATCCTACCTACATGGGCTCCCATTAGTTCTACATGTTTGGAAGTGTATTTTCCTCCTTTTTCCCTTTGTTTATAGCTCTGTTTCCCAGATAAGTCAAGGTGGATTGCTACATGGCACCGGTATGTTCTGATGTGATTAGGACTGTCGTGATAAAGCCTGATGAGCCCTATAAATAGCTTTACTGCGTAGGACCTCATGTAGAAGCCTTTCATCTAGGGAAGACCACAGCGGGAAGATTTAAACCCAACCCGCTACAACCCCCCCTAAACTCGTTTGGATGAGAGGCAGTCCATGGAATAAGAATCAGCATCTGTCATTCTCTTTCCTACGTCACCTGGAGAATCCCTGGCAATAATCAGAAAATCCCTTTGCGTCACTGCTCTAGCATGCAGGCTGGAGAGGCTGAAATGTGAGGAGTGGATTCAGGGTCAGGGGGGTAGGATCAGTCACTCTGGAGATACAGTTGGTGGAAACTAGCCACAAAATTATAATCATGTACACATGACATTCTAAGAAACGTGTGTTCTCTGGCTAGCACAGAAACACCCCCTCACAGATCATGTAAAAGACTAAATGGTAGGATATTCACTCCTCGGGAGAAGAGTGTGTCTCATCATCATACATAGTGTTTCAATACTCAATACCAAGGGAAATTTAAATGAATTAATATTGTTTCATAACAAACAAGGTAAAAGTCACAAAGAAATCCTTTAGAATACTGTCTCAGAACATATTACAGCATGAATTGCAAAGCTTTAACCTCATGACCAGTAACTTCTGGGCCTGTGGACCCAGTGGTAGAGCTCAAGCTTGTTGATTCAGCCTTTCATATAACGTGAGGAGATTACACCTCAGGAAAGGACCTATATCAAGAAATGGAGTGTGGGCTAGGAACGACTGAACTAGTCAAATTAGACAGTGGAAAACAGAGAAAAAAATCAGTCTCCCTCTAAACTGGCCCTTCTCTATGTCACATCTTCAGTCTCTCTCCAGAAAAGTGCTTATGCCCTCTCTTGAAAAAGTAATCAAATTACGGATTTTAATTTACTACACTAATTTCTTTGTGTCCTCATGTGCATGAGGTTCTGTCTGCTGCAATCCAAGTGTTGCTAGAGTTTTAAAAATCTAGAGTCTTAAAAATGGATTGCAGCTTCGGGAAACCTTCCTAAGATTCTGCCTTTGCATTTTGTCTTTGTGTTTCAGCTGCCTGAAGTGCCCTGGGGCAGAAATCTTCTGTGGCATAAGTATTTATTCATGCCAGATGAGTATGGAATATATATCTTGTATTTTTGCAGGTTTTGACTTTTTTGTGTTTGTTTTCCCCTGAAGGTTGTACATTTCCCTATATTGGATCACTTATACTTACTTCATTTGATACAAGTTATTGGTCCCTCTGTGATCAATGTCATGGCAGAAAGCAGCAGCAACCATGGCAAAGGCTTCTAAATCAGTATAGTATTTCTTTATTTTGCCTGTCTGTAAAAGAAAACAGATAACTGAGCATGTATCTTCCTGAATTTTCCATCTGGAGTTGAAAGAATTAATTAATGAATTTAGGGATTTATATTAGCAACATTACCATCAGCAGAGTAAACATTGTTTGTCCCACATTGAATCCATGTCTCCAGTTATGGTAAGTGATATCCCGATAACCCTTCCTGACAGTGTACATCCATCTTGTAAGGACCTATTGGGAACAAAAGTGAGTCAGACAGCCATTAACTGAAACAGAACAAAGGAAATCCCATTAAATAACTAGAATACATGATGAAATTACTTAATTGTGCCAGTTCTTTGAAAACAAATGTTTTTCATTGAAACACAGAAACAGCAAATTTTTCTTACATAGATGCATGTGGATTTAATTCCTTACCTAGCTTACACAATTCAGGATTAATTTTATGTTTTTATGACAAATATGTATACATTTCATTGAGAATGGAAGATTGCTAACCATACCACTAATATTTTAGTATTGACTACTTCTAGATTAAAGTATGTAAAATCAGCTATTTTTCTTCTATTTAAAAGCAAATATAAACAAGAAAAATAAACCAGACCTCAGCTGGAACTTTGAATTTTTCAACAACATTTATCTCAAAGAACAGTCGTATTCCACAAGTTATCAGGCCATGCTCTGTAACAGGGAAGTCACTGAAGCGGAATTCATACAGTTCTAAATCTTTTGGATCAGGCAATTCTTCTTTCTGTTAGTAAATATCAAAAACAAGGGGTTTTCTGTCAGGAACAAAGTTGGAAAAGCTTTTTTAATTTTCTTCGGTAGAAATATTGCTCAAGGACAGTGTGCTTACTATGTCTTAAAAGGCCTCAGGTGTCAATATGAACTAATATGAATTAAATTATGAAATACAATCATGACACTGCTGGCATTCTTCTCAAAATTAATTGATAAAAGCCTTGGGCAATTCCTACTCTGAATTCCTACACAATGTGTTGTGACCATCTCAACATTACCTCAGTTTAGAAATCTTGGTCCTTAGAAATTCTCTTCCCTGGTATAAAATCCCATGGTTTTCCCACTTTTAGGCTGATCTCAAGGCTACATTCATCTTTTTCTCAACCAAATTAAATTGCCTATTTTGTATATATGATACAGATTCACACTGAATAGGCTAACTGGTAATAGTGCTATTGGTGAACTGTTCTCTAACACTCTTCATCTCTCTCAAAGCCTAGGGAGAGCAGCATCATATTTTAAAGAATATGTTCCAATCCAACCAAGAATTCTTCAAGGAAGTCTGATGCAGCACATAAAATAGCTTATATTATCACAATAACTCCCTTCCTCCTCCGTAGTGTATAAATGATCTCCACTTTATGGAAAAAGAAAAAAGATGACTGAAAGTATGCATATATTTCAACAAATAAGGCTGATCATCCCCTTCCTTCTCCCTGGGTTTTTCCTCTATATCTATGCAGATCTGAGATCAAGGACAAAGAAACCTAGACCAGTGTTGTTTTAAGACCCATTACTTGGTGAATCATCAGATCTAGAAACACCTGTTTTATCCTATTAGTTATCTGGGATTCCAGGTCTTATAATAGGATAAAGCACTTGCATGTAGCCTTGGCAGTGCAGAAGATATTAGACCTTTGAATTTGTGACTCCACAACGGTGAAAGAACAAATTGCTTTTTATAGATCTAAAAAATCATACCAGTATTATGTTTTTAAATTTGGAGCCTGTATCAGATAATCAGATTTTGCTCTACCCATGGAGAAATTTTATAATGTCTATTATTTTTTGAAGATCTTCATGCTGCTAAATTAAATTTCCTTTAAAAGGCATGTGAAGCTACACACTGTCTGTTGATGTTTTTTTATTTCACCACATACAAGCTGTGTGAGCATCTGTTGTGTGGAAGCCAGTAAAACATTAACACCAGTGCATTCCAGCATGCACATATAGCTAACTAAAAAGAGTTTCATGAGATCTTTTCCCTATGGCTATGTGTACATTAGCAAATCTGGTGCAATAGGAGGAAATATGTGAAGTGGTTGGTATTGGAAGTCAGCAGATTTGTGTATATTTTGACCTTTTTACTTCAAACTAGCTCTGTTTTGATCCATTAACAATGGAAGTTCATTCAGTGTTTTTATTCAGAGCACGTCTTTCCTCTGAACTTGAGGTTTTTCAGATAAAGTAGGCCAATTCATGTGCTCCATGACAGCTAAAGTGCTCTAAATGGATAAAAAAGAGAGATTTGTTCCAAAGACACTGCCTTTCTAGATTGAAATACTAAGGCAGTCAGAGGACTGCAGTACAAATTCATTTGTGTTTTAGCGGTAGCAGGGTAGTAGAGCATAGAACTCATTAGGTCAAATCTCCTCTGTCACTGTGGAGTCACGGGTCACTGTCTTTAGACTTCTCTGCCTATGGAAATGCAGGAAAAATAATCTGAAAGTAAGTTTGTTCCACTGGTCACTGCTACCTACCTTCTCTTACTAACAATGAAAGTGGCCTCACCACAATATCCCTTCTTTTATTTTCAGAATTAAATAAATTAAATTCAGTTATAGAGATAGCATTTGTCCTATGAATATTTTAAGAAATTTAACACTTTAAATGTTAATTAATATAAAAATGTCTGTGTAACTCTGACTGTCCAAGTGTCTTGATGCACATTTGGGACAGAATGCTTCCTCGTAGGTAGCAGTGGGGTCTGCACAAAGGAGAGAAGAGGTTGAGGATGTGTTACTAAATCAACTCCATCTAGCCTGTGGAACTGATAGCTGATATTGATTGTATTAATCAGGATTTCACCATATCATTTCCTATGATGAGGACACATTACTGTCTGATATAAGCACACCACCAGAATTTTCAGTTTAATGACTTACCAAAATCCTGATTAGATCCTTTTGATCACATTCTTCTAAACTTTTTGCATTTAATTTCTCCTTGTATTTCTAAAAATGAAAAATAAGAAGAAAGTTCAGGTTTTGTGTTGTAAGTTTCCCATTTTAATTTTGTGGCTATGGACAGAAACTTACCAGGATAGATTCAACTTCAGCAGGAGTGGCCTTTGTCTGGTACATAAGCATTTCCTGAGCAATGTCTTTCCTGTTTTCAAGTTTGTTCATTTTGTCATAAGTGTCAGTATTTAAAACAGACCACCCCAGGAACTGTGTGAGAGTCTGCAACAAAGTCAAGTAAAGCAGAGATGATGCCACGACAACAGAATGAACCTGACGATCTGAACTTAGTTTTCGTAAAGTCCCATTTCTGTTAGTGCCCTTTGAAAAACAAAGTGCTACTCTGCTTGTTAGAGGCCTTTCTCTTCCTTCAGCCAGTTCTGGTAGCACTCACAGCTTCTAATGACGTTTGGCTCAGCCTAGTAATTAAGTAATTAATATTCCCATTTTATATACAGGACTTTGAAGCTTATGAAGCTTAAGTCAGGTAGGTGGACTTGGGTACACTGTGTAGCATCTTACCTTGCCTGAGTGCGTGTGATTATGAATGCTCTGTGAACTCCCACGATCTCAGGCTTGGCATCTGCTGGCGAGCAGCACACCATACCTGCTTACCAGCTGCTACTTAGGAGATGCTGACCATCGTTAAAGAGTCAAAGGATTAAAAGTAAAATTATAAGCAATTTTTTTTCATCACTGGAATGTAAATGACCACTAAAAAATTTTCAGTTTTATAAAGGGAGATAAAATCTCAGATTCTTAAGAAACTGAATTTTGAAGAAGATAGACACTTAGCTAGATGTTAATATGGCCTATTTGAAAAAAATTTGAAATATAAAAATGACTTTTTACTGCAATATTTTTTTAGCATCACAAAGCTCCTCAAACCCCCTAATCCTATTAAGCTTACTTCAGTGATCTGTTCATCATACTCGTCAAAAGGTTTTCCATCTTTCCTATTGTAAAACGTTGCAACTCCCACAATTTCTTCTTTTTTGTTGACAATAGGCAGTGACAAGACGTTTTTGATAACCCATCCAGATTCATCCACTGGTCCTTTCTGTAGGAAAACCAAAACCCAGGAAATGTGTATTTCTTTGAAAGTAATAATGTAGCTATGGACATAAGGAATGTAACAAAACTATTTTGTTTGTGCATCACAATCAAATGAGAAATTATTTATACAAATCAACTGTATAACCATTTAGTGGCAAGCACTAGAATATTTTTCTACAATATTTTATCATTATTAACATTACTGAATTTACCTGAAATGTGAAGTATTCATCTGCTGGTGCATTCATCATGTTACAAATCTGCAGCGTAAAGAAAATGACACATTGTTTAAATGGAATATAATGTTAATCAAAAATTGGTCTAATATTTCTAAGAGGAATATTTATTTTCTAAGCTAGCAATAGTGAGCATCCTAGCAAGCTACAGAAACTAGAACTGTTCCTCTTAAATTAGATGTGGTTATTCTAACAGACATCATTTTGGAAGGTTTGTAGCAAAGTCCCTCAAGTGTCTCACAGTGCAAAAGCATAATGGTTAAGAAAATGAATTCCAGTTTTTTAAAATGGCATGGGGCTTTCTAGAAAGAAATAGAGTACTAAGGGCTCTATTAAAAATGCCACAGGGTTACTCATAGCTGTCATACATCCTGACTTTGAATTACTATGTCTATGCAAGAAGATACAGGAAATTAAAAAAAATTTTAAACCTTGCATTGTGATGATTTTCTTATTTAGACTTTATTGGTGACATTTAGCACACCTGGAAAATGACATCAGACACATTGTTCCTCTGATATCACCACATTATGAGGGAAATTATCCTGCTGTTTTCACCATTTGTGCTGAGACCTTGTCTCCATCCAAAATACTGATTCAAATGATTTCACTGGGAACCAAAGCCACTGGAAGCATCATGGTATTTTTGTACAGGATTTTGGTCATGGGGAGGTTTGGGTGTTTTTTGTTCAATCAACAGCATGATTTAAAATGCTAGTTTTTAGTTTTGCTATGAACTTACAAGACCATTTTCAGCAACATATGTTGGCAATCCACTGACAAGACACCAGTGATCTGCTGGAGGTGACCTTTTGAGAGACAATGAAATTAATTTATTGCTACAATGTAGACATGCCATTCTATCCCAGCAATATCTAATTACCACACATTCACAAGCTGCCAATGAATACTCACGGAATGACTTTGATTTCTTCTTGTCCATGTAACAGATAGTCAATTATCTTATAAAAGTTGACTTCCTAAATAAAAATATAAAAACATCTAGGTGACTTGTACAACTTCAACATCAAACTTAAGATTCATAAAAAGAAAAATTATTATCCTCACTCGTCCATCGGGTGTCTTGGGGCCTTTGTAAGGCTCTGCCTCCCCCAGCCGGATTGGCCACTCGTCATAGAACTCCTGAGAAAATGATACGCAGGGAAAAAGGAAAAAACAAATCAGTTCTGTGTTCCTAGATAACATCACACCAGTGTGTTACAGTTTGATTTTTATTTCTACATAGTTTACTATGGTCATATTTCAGATAATATTAAGAAAACATTGGTAATTATATTCCAGACAAGAAATGTTTTCCAGCAAATTGCAGGATAATCTTATCCCTAAATAGTTGTACAACTTAATTGTAGGCTAATCTTATCCCTAAAGAGTTGTACATCTTAGTTTTTCTTTCAGCAGGTAGATATTTCTGAAGCAATAATCAGACCTGCACCTCTACCCCTTCTTACATGGAATTATGAACATGAAAAATTATTTCAGAATTGGCCTCTATGTTTATTTTGGTTGTATCCTTTGGCATACTTATATTTTGCATGTAATCTTTATAATATTGTTAGATTTTATAATAATTATCACAAAGAGTTAGAAAGCATGGTAACTTTGTGTCTGAGAGACTTCCCCTTAGGAGTTTCTAACAAGGAGGAAAAATATTTGTTACCTTCTCTTTAGTCATGTCCAGCAGACCAACAGAGTATCTCTCACAATTCAAATACATTCGAATAGTATACAGTGCTTTGTGAAACTGTCGTTCTATATCTGTTAGCTCTTCAAATACTTTGTTAGCAGACCACAAAAGCATCTATTTACAACAAAAGAGAAATAGGATAACATTCAGAACAGTAAGAAAACATAAACATATGAATCCTAGGCATTCCAGAATGAAATTATAAGTTGCATCACTGTTAACAAATTTAAAAAGAATAAATAGATTGTATCCCTACTTCAATAAGATTGCAAGAATATAAAATAGTGGGAATGATAAGGGTTTCAGAGAAAAACGGAAGAATTTTTATTAAAAAATTATTCTATACCTGGCTTTTTCGTGATTCAATATTGTGGAGATACGACGTATGATTATTTCTTATCATCAAAGATATAAAGTTGAGGTATTTTTTAAATACCTAAAGATGACAAAGATCAAAAATAAGACAAAAGTATTAAATTAAGATATAGAGTCAAACTACTTGTTGAACTCAGAGCTGTATTATTGTGTGACATTTTACCTCTTCATCCTCTTTTGAGAACTCAGGGGCATTTAATTTGTTGAGTGCCATCACAACAGCAAGCACCTCTTTACCCTGTGTAATTGCAGTTGCCAACATATTGACTGTTTTATAACCAGTTTTTTTGTCCATAAAGTCAGAAAAATGGTTGTTCTGAAAGAAAAGGGGGAAAAAAAATCACAAGTTAAATGTACAACAAGAGCAAATGATCGTTTCATTTGATAACTGATGTTTGCAATGCTGTGAGCACTGTTTCACAGTGTACTAGGTTTATATGTGAAAAAAACCCACTATGATTACTTAACCTTGCAGAGTTATATGTATAAGCTTAACTGAGGCATTAGTTATGAAGATCGCTTCTGAAACCAAGTTTTGTGCACCTCTTTATTATAATGCTGAGGAATTAAAAATATGGGAAATGTAGAATAAGTGAAATAAAAATATGACCTTGTGGCTACCTGTTATTCTAACACATATGGCTTGCATTTTAGAGAATTACTTCATAGCTATGTTGATATTTATAATTTAATTATTTTGGTAAATAAAATTCATTATACATTTCCCTCATACAATATTTAAAAGTACCTCCTGTCTTGTATCTAAATATAGCAGAGAAGCAACCCCAGCAAGTATTCATCTAGCTGACCTGTTTCTTATTCCTTACTGTCTGACACACTCACATCCTTGTTGTGCCCAGCTCTACAGGGTCTTTTGGTGAAAGGAAAGGATATAGGTATAGGTATAGGTATAGGTATAGGTATAGGTATAGGTATAGTATAGGATATAGGATAGAAGATATAGGATATAGGACCAGAGCTGCTTTGTTAAGTGTATGATCCTGTGGGAATAAGGCCATGTGACTAATGAATGAGCCACAACTCACTACTCCATATTTACATTTTCATCCTTAAAACCAAATGCTGAGGAGGGTTTAGCAAAAGCTTTTTTTTTTTTTTTTGATGTAAAAATACTGAGAAGTTAATTCATGCTTTGTGGAGAACTGTTTTATTTCCTCATATCCTCAAAATTCTTGGTGTTTTCTTCAAAGGCCTTAGTATTCTCTTTCATTTAATAAAGAAAGGGATTTAAACATTTTCAGAGAAATCCATTTGTCAAGGGTTGTTATGGTTTTTTTATATTATTAAGAAAATACATCTGAATGAGGTGAGTTATGAGCTGGAGGTTTGAAATCTGTCGATATACTGAGAAATGCCATGGTTTGACTAAGCAGCTAAAATAGCCAGACTGTGTCTTCATGGAGCCTTTTCCATCCTCTCACATTTCACTGCTAACATGTCAGTACTGAAACTTCTTGAGAGATGAGCACTCAACCCACTTATAATGCACGTTGATCCCCAGAGCTGGCAAACACTGCTGCGATTCATTACTGCATTAGCTTAGGCAGCTGAGATCTGTGTGGTGCATCCCAGGGTGTCTTCCTTGCTGATAGGCTGGAAAATGTTGCAGGATGCCACATAATGGAACTTCGCCTTTCACAGATTATACAGAAAGGTACTTAAACAAAACCCCAAACAAATAAGCACTTTCTGGGTTATAAAATCAAGCATGACAATGCTTGGAAACGCCAGAACTAAAGTTGATTGTCTATTTAGATTTTTCTTCTTAATTTCTTTTTACCACTCTTCCCTCAAGCAATTTTTTCTAGTATATGTTGAATTTATAGCATGTAAAACTCTAACAAAAAAGACAGAATTTTATTATGTCATCAAAGTATTAGGGTTTGGGCTTTTTCCTTGCTTTTCATAGTCATTAGGCAGTCTATCTTTTATGTTTGCATTTTATATTTCCTTCTAGGGCTGCATTTCAGTGAAATAAATTAAATGTCTGGAACTAACTCTTAAATATTGTATTTATGCCCTGGGCTGTCTTACAGAGAGTTGATTCCCTTAAGGGCAGTCTGTGTCATCCCCATAAATCTCATTCAATGTATCAGTCTGTATTTAGGTTCCTGGAAAGTGTAGCCACTTTTGAATATATTGTCCATGTGAAAAGGGAACACTTTCTCTGTTTCCAACAAACTCCCCAAGTTGTTATTTTGTGTTTTTCTCAGAGAAAGGTATAGGAGCATCTCATTTAACAGACATCCAGAGAAAATGCCAGATAATCTGTCTCTTCTGTGTAAGAATCAAAAACTGTCCTGCAGCCTGCTAAACAAGTGTGTTATTACATGGAAATATTGGTTTTCTGTGGGATGTATTATCTACTGACACAACCATTCTGGACTTAGGTGTGGTTTTGAGCTTCACGTTCTGGGCTTCTGACTGTTTTAGCCATTGAAAACCCAGTAAATCTGACAGGTAACTTGATCCTGTTTTGTACTCCCTCTGTGTCACTAAGAGCATCTAGTGCTCCTGGCAAGGCCCAGATTTCTGGGTTTAGGGTACTGTATTCTGCTGTGAAGGAATAAATAAACATTTCAGACACTCCTGGATTTCTGAACACTTAAAAGGGACCTGTAGACATCAAATGAGCTGAATTAGCAGGATTCAGCTGCTGTGTCTTACTTTTTTTACTAACTCCAGAATGAAGGTACAAGCAGTGGTGATCAGAAGTGGTCAGAAGAAGCACTTTGGTCATGCAATTTTTGCAAAGGATGGGAACATTTTAATACAGGTCTCTGTTAATAAACAGAAAGTTCAGTAACCACAAGCCATCCTGTGCCTAGATAGTGTGAAGTAGAAAGATAAAACTAACTTCTGATGCACTGGCAGCATTCCCACAGTACATGCAAAGACTCCTGTCTCACACGATTTTCATATACAGGCAAAACATTGTGTTTAGATGTAGGCTTTAGATTATTGAGTATTTTATACACTACTTCTAGGAGTTTTGAAGCCTTTATTTCCAACAGAGTTTTAAAAATAATTTTCTCTTGGGAAGCTTTTCCTTTTTTCTGGAGAAAATCACTTCTCACAATATCTGAGAAATCATGTTCAGAGACCAATAAGCAAGACGTGGTCTGCAGTACCAGAGCCAGAAGAATATCTTGGTGCTTTTATGACTACATGAATGTGGACACTTAGTCTACTTGAGCCTGGTCTTATGAATCAAACTATCTTTTAGAGCAGTGTTTTAAACTTTCAGCTCTCAGTTAAATCACAGAATAGGCTTTAAAAGAGAAATTATGGAAAAGAAATCTGCTGCTTACTCCCTAACTGTAGTACATTTGCAGACATTTTCTACTAGCTCCATTAAATGCTGAGATCTCGGCCATTTACTATACAATGATCAGTTCTTTAAATAGGCCCTAAGATAAGCAACATACCCTGGATTTGCAGGGAGCCAGCACCAGCACCTAGCCAGCACGACCAGTTAGCACAACCCTTTTGATGGAGGAATGTTTGCTAATATCCAATGTGAACCTCTCCAGGCACAAGATGAGGCCACTTCCTTATCCTATTATTTATTAGTTGGGGGAAGAGGCTGGCCCCCACCTTTCAGGGGTTTGTAGATACTGATAAGGTCCATCTGAGCCTGCTTTTCTCCAGGCTCAACTCCCTCAGCTACTTCAGCCACTCCTCATAGGAGTGTTCCAGATCCTCCTTCAGCTTTGTCACCCTGCTCTGGAGATGCTGCAGCACCTCAATATGTTTCTTGTAGTGAGGGGCCCACAGCTGGACGCAGGATTGGATGTGTAGCCTCACCAGGGCCTGGTACAGGGCAGCGGTCTCTGCCCCGGTCCTGCTGGCCACACTGCTCCTGATCCGAGCCAGGAAGCCCTTGGCCTCCTTGCCCACCTGGGCCCTGCTGGCTCCTGCTCAGGGGCTGTTGATCAGCGCCGCCAGGTCCTTTTCTGCCAGACAGCTTTCCAGCCGCTCCTCCCTGCAATGCTGCCCGCAGTTGAAGCGACCCAACACAACAAGGGCTAAGACTTAATCCTGCAGGTGAGATGACAGGGCTAAGACAGCAGGGGCCTGTTTTCCTCCACCTCTCTCCCCTTGCAAAGCACAGAGGAAGAAGGGGTTACTGTGACCCCTTGCAGTTATGACTATTTTGCACCTATTGGGTTGGAGGTTCTGTGTTGGATGGATGAGCTCAGACTACACATATTTCTTTGCATTATCTCCACGTGTTTCTGGTTTTCTTTATGGTAGTTCTTCAGTATTTTCTTCTCTTCCTGATATTTTGTTCTTCCACTAATTGTCTTGCATTGGCTCAGATTTCTCCAAATTTTAACCACTTGATAGGTGGTATTAATGTGCTATAATGCTTCGTCTCTTACTTCTACTTTGCCTTATTTCAACTCACAAATGTTTTTGTTTCATAATGATACAATTGAATATGAATAGAAAATAAAAAGCACATACTACCATCTACCTGGCCCTTTCTTAGGTCACACCCCAAAAATTACATATTGCCAGGGATGTAAATTTCATTTTAAGATGTAACTTACTAGCATTACAGAACAAATTGACTTTGTTATTATCAACATGACTAGAGTTCTGAAACGGAATCAAGGAGAAATTAATATATATTTAACAGCACTTGGAGGTTGAACTTTTCAATTATGTCACTGAAATGCCTGCTTGTTATTTGCCGTATGTAGTGACTATTTTGCAACTTCTTGAAATTTGATCTCTATTATATTAAGTGTTTTTTTCACAGGAAATGAGAAAATTAGATAAAAGGGAGCTTTTAATTTTCATTTTAATGTACATTTTTTCTTCAGTTTTGGAAACTTTCCTCTTAGAATAGTAAATAAAGGAATGAATTTGTTGGGATTTTCTTCTGGAAGGCACAATTAATAGGAATTTCTTCCTGTGTTAAAATATTTTCTGGTAAATTGACTAAATCTTTGCCATTATAGATTGGAACATGTTTCTGCTTTTCTAGTTAATATTTGTTGAGTATGAGTTTCTGACAATCTGACGTTTCTTATCAAGATAAGATAAAATGGAGGAGCAGATATTAACATTTACAGTGCATATTCTTCCCATGCAAAAAGCTACCTCAGACAGCCTGGAGTCTGGGGACCAGAACATCCACACTAATCTGAAACTCTTGTGAGGTTAGACAGGCCTGGAATTAAAGTCTCTCCCACTCTTGGGTTAAAGTGTAGAGCTGCTGTTCTGAAGCTGGATCAGCTTACAAAGGGATGATGCCAATGCTTGCAACTTGAAGACGTGTTTAAGTTGATTTGGACCATAGGTTTCCAGTGGTTAAATTAGGTGCCACAACAATCACTCTTCTGGCTGCTTAATCTGAGTTGGAATTTCCAATGGTCTCTTGTTTCTTCACTTCACTGGAGGTTGTGAATTCCAGTGCAAGACCTCTAAAAATGAGGGCTGGTTATTTCAGCATCAAAGTATTTCAACCTCTTTATAGATCTAATCCAAAGGCCTTCACTTCTTTTGAAGCACTTTTTCACCATTTTTATAATTTTATACTCAACTAAAACAAGAGTATTATTTCTTGAGTTTCCAGTCCTTAATTAAATTCTTGTCTTCAAATACCTCTGAATTGAAAGAAATAGTGCAATAATTTAAATAGGCTATGGATATAAGAAAATATATGAAGTCTTTATTATTGGTTCTTACAAGCTGAGAATATCAGATTTTGATTCCCCAAAAAAGACATACTCCTTGTAGAACTATTTTTTAGTTCTTAGTTTTATTTGGAAATAATGCCTTACCTCTAAATGTAAGATAGTTGTACTCTCCTTTATAACATTGTCTGTGTTATCTGTTACTGTTAAAAGAATATTAATGGACGTATCAAATTTTTCACAGTCTATTATTTTACTTTGTAATATTTGAGGCACATACGGGACCCTGTGAACAATGTGAGATAAATTATTAGGGTAATGGTCCTGCCTGGCCTCCTGTTTCTCACAACTATTAAATCCTGGATTAAATGCTATTAGCTCTCACAGTCAACAGGTCCATAATCTTGTGGGGAGGAGACTACCTACTAAGTTAATTATTGAAGGTCTGTATCTTTTCCTCCGCTTTTCTTTTCTGGAGCATTAGTCAGGATGAGGAGCTTCCTCACGTTTATTGGTACCGTTCCAGTTAGAAGGAGATAATCTCTAAAGAACTGGTTGCTAGGCACTAAAAGTGAAGTATTTTTTTCAATGATTTATTGCTGTTGTGATCTTTTATTGCATTTACTTTTGTTATAAAGGGGTAATGATTGAAGCATGAAAATGTCACACCATTCATTTGTCAATGTTGTCATGTACTTAAGACTTAAAAAACACTATGCTGTTTGGATATGGACTGTGTCAACAGTAAAAAGTGGCTAGACATAACATTTTTAAAGTAATATAGCCAACTAGAATCATTGTGAATTTTGTATTTTGACAAGGCACTAGGGGCAAAATTCTTCTGTGACTTAACTCTTCCTGTCTTTTTTTTTTTTTTTTTCAGAATCTGGGTAGCAGACAATTTTGTTTCACTGAAGTGTGTATGTAATGAACTGAAAAATAATTATCCTTTCTAAAATGTGATAAAGACTCCACAGTGGCTGCCTATTTCTGCTGCCATGGACTAATTATACGCTTTAAACGCTACTGACTCAAGCTGCAGTTCTGGGTTTGCTATGGAGATAAACATTCTGGTGACATAATTGGGAGCTCTGCTTGTGTGAGGAGTGTGAACGTGGACATTGACTTTTTGTACACAAAGAATGAAAATGCTGATATTTTTGAGATCTTTAGGGTTGTTTTTAAATATCAAACCTTGGTCCCAGAGAAGTCTCTGTGAGTTTTGCAATCATCTAATAAACCGTCGATATTCTGATGATATTTAGTTTCCAAATTTAGATTAATGGGACCATAGTTGAATTGCATTTTTAAATGTGTGCCTAATGGCATACATCTCAGTAATCCTAAGAGAGTAAATGGGTGCCTAAGTAAAGATTACCTTAGAATGACTGAATATTAACAGATGCTCAGCTGACATACATGAATTTATGAGCACAAAACACCTAGCAGGATAAGATGGAGGGAAAAGTTCTCTTAAGCATATATAAATAACATTTGTCAAAAAATTTTGAACAAATGCTATTGCAAACACAGAAATATTTGGTTAGCCTTGCTCTGAGCACCTCTCACATAATGATATTAAGAAGCAGCGCAGTGTCTGATAGGAGGCACATCTTTCTTGATCCTCCTGATCTTTTCTCATGTAATCAGTCTTATGAACTTGGACAGATTATCCTCCAATCTCCCCACGTGGTGGTAAGAGGCAGTAAATCAGACACTTCTTGTCAGAACAGCAACCATTGAAGAATGGATATTAGTGGTCAGTTGAAAATGAACTGATTGTTTTCTCAAATCAGTCAGTCTTCCGTCTGCCCCTGCGATTCCAACCTACATCTGAGGCACTTCACTGTATATTGGAATGTTATTTTCATATATATAAATATTAATTTATTTCTGAGCTTTAAAAGTAGTCCTTTATAACTTTTAGCATAATAAAATATTTTTGTTTACCTCCTGCAAAACATAGTTAATTGCAGTATATAAATATTTTGTTTATTTACATAATGCTTAGGATACTGTAGTGGTTTCTATCTCTAAAATATTCTGGAATTTTAAATTGACTGTGTAGGAAATACTGAGAATCCAGACTATCATCTTGATAATTATCTTAGCACCATTTGATTATGTCCAGATTTTCAACACAGGACTAAAAAGAAACGAAGATGCCAGCATTTGATGATGCAAGGTTAGCTGTTTTTAAAGAAACCTTAAAATTCAAAGCATGTTTACATTTCCTCATGTATTTCAGAGCAATTTCTAAAGCAGACCTCATGCATGCCGTTTTCACTTTTTTCAGATCAATCATAATTTTAATTAAAATTTTTAATAATAATAATAAAGATTTTAATAAAATTAATAAATAATATAATAAATAAACTCTTATCAGCACCTTCAAGAAAGAAGGTGATTCAGTGCAGATTCAACAGGAACTTCAAAAATGTCAGAACAGCTCTGATTCAATAATTTTCTTCTATAGATGGTTTTGAACAAAAGCCCTGGATCCAGACATACTCAAAATCAAACCCATTTCAAATCAAACACTGACATGAAGCTGAACATGTATGTTGACATAATTTTCTTCTGTCCTCATTCACTTACTAATAAGGATACATCTTCTTTACAAAAGCTGCAAATTAAATGATTCAGAGATGCATGCCTAGCAGCATAGAATGATAACAGAGAACACTTGCAAGCCCATACTGGAAAACAAAATACAAGCCTGCCTTGTTCAGCAGAAACTCAGGTATTTAATGGTCTCTATTAATCTAATATTCTCCTCCATTATTATAGTTATTGACATTACAGCTTCTACAAGGACACCCAGAACACCTAACTAGGCGACATGATGTGGTTCTATACTGGACTTTAAGCCATCTCTGCTGATGCTTTTCTCTTGTTATTGGTCTGGATTTCTGTCTCTGAGATTTTTCTGAAGAACAACTTTTTACCTCGTGCCCTGGGCAGGAAGCTGAATAAGCAAATGCACAGGACCCCATTCCCCAAGAGAAGTCAACTTACCTTTGTCACATCAGGTATATTAAAAAACTTCTTGGTATGAGCAACCCATCCCACTATCCCGATGTCCAGAGGAAAAACAGTCTCATTTTCTGGTTTCACCAAATTCTGCTCATAGTTGGAAGTTGGAGTGATATCAAGAATCCTGGAGGCTACCTCTGGAATACCATTTCGGGAACGACACATGAACAGACTACACCGATCAGCTGCCAGCAGCTGTGCCAGCCTCTGCAGGGCCTTGTGCACCATCTTTTCCATAACGCATGCCTCATCCTGAATTTCTGTTATCAACTCAAAAATTATGTTACACTCCTCCAGACGGGACATGTCTTTGAAGCTGACTCCTTCCTTCACATCTCCAGGGTTCACGTTAAAGATACTTCCCACCACTTCTGGTCTCATTTTTCGGTCGAAATACTCCTTGGCAAACTGGGGATTGTTCTCCAAGTATTTTTCAACGGCATCTTTATTTACCTCACCCATTTTTGCTGGATTTTTCTTAGGATTTCTTTTAGAGCAGCATCACCATCAAAGTAGGAATGGTAACAAGAATTCCTAACCTGTTACTAGTAAGAAAAATGTACTTTGTACATATTGTATAGCTCACAGACATAATACATTCATCTTCCTCTGCAGCTTCCAAGCCTTCTGATAGTCTTGAGATATGACAGAAGGCACTGGCTTAGCATCTTCTTAGTGTGAGATCTTGGAGACCGCTAATTAAAGAGATGTCAGGACACTAAACCCCTGAGCATTCTTAGCTCATAAATCCTCAGGGAATAATTTTAACATTTTAAACTAACCAATTAATTCTCATAAAATTGTCTGATGGGTAGATATGTATACCTGTATATTATCTCCTTCATTCACAGTATATATACTGTACTGTGCACACAGAAGTTCCTGTTAAAACTTCATATGAGAAATTGCACCAAGATACTTACCCCACGTTATACACGTGCAGAGATACACACACGTGTATTTGTGAGAGGCACTTAAGGGCAGGAAAACAGAATGTTATGGAGAAATCTTTTAAATGGTAGAACTTAGTTTTCCTTGAAATAGTGAGGAGATGATAGAAATTGGATTACTAAAAGTAAATAATTATGAAGCTATACATGAATAAAATGGGTGAAATCCTTAAGACCTTACAGAAGTCTGAGCTTGCTCGAGCACTCAAATGATTCACCCAGGTGAAGATGGAATAAAAGAACTGGAATTTGATTTAGCGCAGCCAGATATGGTTTATTCTTTTTTTTTTCTTCTTCTTCAAAAGGAGAGAGCCAAAAGAAAGAATAAAATCAGAAAAGTGATTAAATTCAAACCGAGTTGAGGAAACAGTAAAATTTTTATTCTATAAGCATAAATATCCAGTCAGGGTCTACACTTTCTTCAGAAAATTTGGAGATATCTGTTCTATTAAATAGCACAAAAAGGAAAATAACTGACAAATATTAGGCAAAGAGGGAAATTTGAGTCTGGTCATAAATATACCATAGATAATCATGTATCTATATAGATACAGATATATGGTTATACTTTTTTAAAGTATAATTTTTTCCTGCCATTAGAAGTTCAACATTACACACATTAATGGAAAAGGATGGTGGAAAATGTGTTGAATTTGAGGAGCACGCATTCCAAAGCTACATGAGTGAGAAGGCTGAATTTAAGTGCCAGCTATGACAGTAAATGATCTGTGTTCATGGAAACTGATCTGAATTCCAGCACAGCAGGAGGACTGCAATACAATTCATCTTACTTCTGTTTATGGTACCCACATAGATCAGAGGCAATGAGAGATTCTTGGTGTAAGAAAATAAAACATACACCCTTTGGCCATTCTTAATTTGAAAAGAGTATTGCCAAAGTACAACTTCATCTATCTGCCAGAAGCCACAGTGTGTCTACATTTGGTTTTATCAACAGATCTCAAAGGATCAACGTTGGCAACTGACACAGATGCTCCCAAGCACAAAGAATAGGTCACTGATAGATGCTCAATGACACCTCACATTACTTTTCCCTCTGTCTCATGATATGAAACACTATGTATAGCACTAATTTTTGCCAGACTGCAGATGCTCTATAGATTTTAGAAGGTATATGAAAATCAGCACATTTCAAACACATTTTGTCCTGGCTCCTTTTCTCTGACTGCGTTTCTGCCCCCAGTAGCCTGGGAGACAGGCCCCTCCCGGGTGGGTGGGTGAGTTTGCAGCATCTTCTTGACAGGTGACCCGTGATAGAAACGTGGCAGCAAAGCAGAGTGTTCTCACCATTGTACACACACTCAGTTTACAAGAAAACAGCAGAAGGCACATTTATTCTCACTCAATTTCAATATTAATAGTGTCAGTATTTGATCAATACATATAAAAGCAGTAGAGACTTGAAAAGAATTTTATATGTTACTACATAGTTAAAATATTTCTTGTCATCTTTCTTATTTCTAGCTCATTACTTTTCATTCTGTGCTTTAAAAGAAGAGGATGTTGAAGAGCCTCAATGAAATCATGTGAAGGAATAGTAACATTTTTTTGCATTGTATGTTCAGTCATACTTTTTACTGACTTTGGAACATTCCACATAGTAGTTTCTTTGAAGTACAAGGCACCTATAGAGGATCTGTATCATGCCCAGCTAAAACACTGTAAAAAATTAACTTCTATGTAAGACTTGCACATTCATGTTTATCACATGTGATAAATCAGTTTAAATACCAATTCTTTATATTTTGATCGCAGTAATTCAGTGAAATAGAGTGGCGTGTCACTCTCTGGAGGGAGAATAAGTGAATACAGGCAATTTGTCTAAGTGATACCATTTTTTGGGGGGGCAGGGATGTTGGGGATTTACATTTTTGTAAACTAACGAATTTACTATCTTCTTATTATAATTTTTTTCTATGTGCAAGATCACCTAAAATGCTTATCATGCTTTCACCAAATCTCCCTCATGCTCATCTGTTTTTACAAAGGATAAACTACACTATTTGTACTTTGAGCTAGCAAATAATTTTTTAATTAGGTACCACTGTCCCTAATTACATTCTCTTTGTAATAAAAAATATTTCATTTTACAACCCAGATGTAGCTGGACTGTCCATATTCATGCTTATATGCAATTCATATAGTATTTTCCTTAATTTAGATTCACTCTTAAAATTGCACTCTTGCACTATCAAGTGTCACATGGCATGGAAAGAAATATCAGAAACCAATAGAGGTTCTTTTTGAAATGTTATAATGAATTTTAAAGTTTCTCTGTTGGAATATGACATTTATTTTCTGTTCTATCTCCTTATTCTCTTTTTTTTCCCCACAGTTTTGAAAATTTTATCTTTATTAAAACTAATTCACATTTTTATTTAACCTAATTTCAGAGACTCTCAGAAGTATGTGTGCCTTGTGATTTTAATAGATATGATGTCGTTTGCCTTTGACGTTCATAGTAGCTACAGAAATCAAACTATTTATGGAGTAGTTCTTAGTAGTAGACCATTCCTGAGCCCTTGTGATACATGGAAACTCCTAAGAAGGATAACTGACAGACGTGGTTATTTAAATAGATTCAAGCAGCACGTAAATGTCAAAGGCATTTATAAGGTTTCCCAGTTCAGCTCAGTGTTTGTATCTGAACACCTCTGCTCATCCTGATAGCTGTTAATGTGGTTTATTCATTTAAGATTTTCTGAAAAAACACAGACCAAATGTGCTTATTTCAATTGCATGACTTTTGATGTGGTTAATATCATGGTCACTGTCTGCACATTGGAGATTCATATTTATAATCCAAGAAATAAATATTCAGAGTTGTTTGGGTTTTTTTCCAAAATGGAAAGGTGGATAGGTTCTGGATAGGTTCTGAGAACGGATTCTGTAGGTTTTTACAACAGATACTGTATGACCTTAACATAGCCAGGCTTTGGCACTGAAATGTTTTGGTATCACTGACTTGGTATCTTCTGGGAAACTTTATAAACATCCTTAATTTCATGTTTCTTTTGCAATAATTCTCTATCCCTTTTCTTGCAAAAAATATCTTAAAAACATAAACACTGAAGATAGTAGGTTAACTGCTTTTTCCATAGAGCAAAAATGTTAATGTTCTCTTAAAACTACCAATTATTAGCTCCGGGGGATCATGACATTAGTAATCAACAGAGATTATCAACTCTGGGGGAGATTTCCTGAAGTAAATGGCTGGTCTAGTGTGAAGGGGTTTACCTGGTTTGCCAGATGCACTGCAGCTTTGACCAAAAGCATGGATTTCTTCATAGCTTGGCATGAATTTTAGTATACAGACAAAGGGAAAAGGCAGCAGCCTTTTAATCTCAGCCATTCTCACATTTACGCCCTGGTAATCTTAGGTTACCTGACAAGTTTTTACTATTGAGAATGTTATTCAACACTGCTGAGAAGGGTCTGACTGTCTTCATGACCTCCTGTCAGGTATGTATGTTGTTAAGATCCCCTCAAACCATTTTGGGCTGAAGAGTCCCAGCTCTCTCAGCCTCTATTTCTGTCAGATTCTCCTATTGCTTTGTGATTTTTGTGGTTCACTGCTGAACTCACTTCATCATGTCTGTCTCTTCCATCATTTATAATTTAGATCTCTTCTCACCTGGCTGGCCCACCTGTTGGAGAACTTTGGGACTTTGTTTCAAATTGTTTCCATTTTAGAAATATGGCCAGAAAAAAATTCAATTCAGAATTACAGTCCTCAGAAAGACTTCCTAAGGAAAATAGAGGTACTATTTTAAACTAATTTTGTTAGTAAATACTGTTTATAAAGAGTTCAGTGTAAATTCGCCCCCTAAACAAAACGTCACGTCATTGAATTACAAAAACAGGTAGTGCACGGGCTGGCATGGAGCAAAGGGCAACCTTTTCTATTCCGTTCTGTCCTTGACCTCTGTACTCAGACTGCCACCAAGAGGAACAGTTGTGATGGTGGCAGCGTACACTGTTGTCCCTTACGAAGTACACGGAGCTCCTTGGCTCAGCTCATGCCGTTTGTGCTTGATGTAAGTCTGGTTTCGCAGGGCAGTGGCTGTGCTTGCATCCCCTGCTCTGTGCACACAGTGGTCATTCATTTGCCTGCAAATCTGCCTCTGAGAATTTAATGGATACTCATGTTTGTGAATGTCATTCTATAAATAAACAATCAAGAGAAGACAGCAAAAATCTTTCAATCAATGTGTAGTCTGGCTGGAAGTGCGTGATCCATTTCCTACTAGTGGTTTTTGAATCAACTTTCTCCTAAGATCTTAACTTATTCCGGTGAACTAAAAGAAATTTTTAGTTCTTTTAATATGTAAAGCTTGAAAGTTGCAGTGTTTAAAATGTTTTAAATTGTAGTTTAACTAGTTTCTTCCTTTTTTTAAAAGTCATAATAAAGATAAAATAGTTCCTACAATGAAAGTTTTTTCCAGCCATTTCCTTCCATATTTTTCCTTGCTATATCGAATTCAGAATATTGCAGAATTTTACATGCTATTGTAGAAAATAATGCATTCATAGAATCACTGCCAGAAGTTAGCTCCTTTTCTGTCCTCTTGGCAAGATTCAAAAGTAAAAGACCTTCTTTCACTTTTGTTAAATATAGTTCCAAAAAATACATAGTGTCTTTTAAAAAAAATCTGTAATATTCATAATATGCTGTCAGCCTCAGGTATTGGTAAATTCATGTATCAAACTTATCAACATTTCAATCATTTATCAATATTCTAATAATTCCCTTAAATATACTTGTCTGAGCTTTCCTAGAACCTAGAAATCTTTGGATATGATTGACTTGATCTATGCATATTCCTGTCAGATTCAGTTGAAATCCTGGCCCAAGATCCTTTCCATTTGCATGAGAAGTATAAATCCGCAAGGTGAATATCTAGGTCTGGATGAGGATCACTCACTGACATCATTTCTCAAGCAAACGCAGAGCTCAGTCAATCCAAATGATATTTAACTGAGGCAAAGTTTACACTGTTTATGAGTTTACACGGTTCTGCTGGTGCTGCTGTATCTCTTAAGACTGAAGAAGAATTCACCCTTGAATCGCCATAGCAATGCTCATCTACCAGAGACCTTCCATTCCTCACTCAACACAACCTCATCTAGACGTAACCAACAACAGAGCAGACTTTCTGCCTAAAAACCTTGTCCCACTGAAGCAAGGAAGTGCTTCTTCTGTAGTTGTGAAAGGACTTCACCAGTGTAAGCCGTGTCTCCGGTAGGCAGTATTGGAGGTATAGCTAAAGCAGGGGAGGCAGAGAGCCCAACTCCCTGTGTAACCTTCATGTCATTCTGGCCTGCCCAGCTTCTCTTCTGCACTTGTCAAAATCTGACTGGGAAATACTGATTTCACTGTAGCTGCACTGCCCCAAATTCCCAGTGATAACACATCAATGGAAGAGTTCTCTTGGGCATTGTCTAGAGTTTGTAGAGATCCCAGACTTGAGGTCCTGAGTGAGTGGAAGTTACAATTACTAAGTCTGTAAGGCACCTTCATCAGATATGAGTTTCCAAATATTGCAGATATCAGTGGAGATACGCAATTAAAGAAATGCTGTGCTATGGATTATACAAAATTACATTTCTTAATTAGATTTATTACCTCAGATTAATTTAGGAGACATTTAGAACTGATCCTATTAAAACTTGTGAACAGAAGTAAAATTTTGTTTCTTTGATACCTGCTTTCATTTCCTGTCTGTAAATCTTCTGTCAACAGCAGTATGTATAACAGGAGCACTGACCTAGATTTTTCAGAGGTGGTCAAATCTGAGCAGGTTTTGACTTATGTGGATGAGTGACATAGACTCCTTTGAAAACATCATAAACAATTATGCAATTGAAAAAACTTTATAGGGATAGATTTGATCCTGCAAGGACCTCTTTGGTAATATAAAGCAGTATGCAGATTTTTGAACAGGACAAACTTAGGAGAAATGATAATATTTCACAAATTGGCAGAGAATAAAGGAATAATTGTTTTCTTTGGTATTAAATAAAGTAATAGATGCAAAGCTCATGAATTAAGCTATAGTCCACCTTACTGTTATCAGTCATGTGGGACACTGAACATGTGAGACACAAATCATGTTGGTTTTGGTCTTGTTCATATGATGAATTCATATATTAAGATCAATGAGTGTTTTGTAAAGGTTTTATAAAAAAGTACATGTATCACTGGTATCACCATTGCCAGACTAGAGCAAGATTCTCAGCCACCAGAAGAATAGTTTACTTTTTCTATTCAGTCTTTGTAGCAATTAGCAACTTTGAAAATCTCACCTTAAAAATGGAAATGTTGACTTATGCAAAGCTACCACTGAAAGTTTCCGGACAATTAATATACATACACCCTTCTAGTTCCCTGTGTAAAATATGTTCTTTGCTATGAATAGAAGCTTAATATTAAATATAGTGGAATTTTTAGTGTCTGATGTTATCCAGGAAATCAAAGGCAGACAGGGAACAGCCCTGAGCAATAGATGTTTGAGAAAGAGAACAAAACATACTCACCCTGCAAAAAGCCTCCAGCATCAAGCAGAAAAGGAAGATAAATAATCAGATTGTTTACATTATATATGAGAAGAGATTGTAAAAGACAGCAACTGTAAGAAGTCTAATATTTTTAAGAATGTATGAAAGGTATATTAAGTAAACTTCTGGGAAATGCCATGCTGAATAAATTGGTTAAAGCTGTACATTGGCTACTATTTAAGGGGTTTTTTTATACTACATTGGTATCTCCATATTTAAATTATATTTTTACTTGATTTTTAAAGTAATGAATACCAGCCTTTCAAAAAAAAGGCTTCTGCCTTTATTCTTGAAAAAATGGGAGGTGAAAAAAGTAGGTGAATTAGTTCTCTTGATAGCAATCATTCCTACCCTGCTCTGGTTACATGCCTAGAAAATAATTAACAGATTTTCTCTAATGCTTCCTAAAGATGTTGAAACTAGAGAACAAATATTGACTGAGAGGCAGCAAAACTTGCCTGAACAGGAGAAAATAATGGTTTATATAACTGAAAACAGCTTGCCAAAACCAGAATAGAAATTATGGAATATCTGATTTAAAATTAATCAGATGTCAAAATGGCCAGATATGGTGTATATGTGCACTTGGGTATTTGCAGGTCACACTTAAGTCCTGCTACCACATAAAAGGTCTTTTTCACCATCCTGAGGATCTGCAGGGCCCCCGTTACTGTTGCTGGGAGCTGCTCAGGAGATGATTTAGTACCCAAGACAGCCCTTTGGATGTAAGAGGAAGGAAGTCATGAGGACCTGAAGAGGTTCTGGCATGACCAGGCTTGCAGAAACATGAGCAGAAACTTGCAGGTATTATGTTTGCCGCTGTTTATCAGGGTAAAAGAGGAAAGGACTTTGGGGAGGAGGTCGAGGAAACAAGCCTGCACCTTGTAACTGGGTCGAGCATATTGGGTAAGATGGATTTTGGACCGAAGTGTGTAAAATCACAGGCGAGGTGGAGGCAGTTCACTCTCCCCCATGCAAAGGTGGGATGCCTCTCATTCCATTTGTTCTCCCCACACATGTGCACACCCCTTCCCCCAGGTGTGAGCTCTGCTTTTGGGTTGGGAAAAGTAAAGAGAGGCATTTGTTCCTAGCGCCTGCTTGGCTGCAGCTCAGGGTCAAAGCCCACCTGAGCCCATGGGTGTTACGCAAGAGGCTGTCATGGGGGGCCCCAGCCTGCGCATCCATCAACCCGCCTCCCTGCTGCCCTCTCCAACGCTGCCTCTGTGGCTCGGCAGGTTGCGAAAGCCCCAGGAGTACATAAAGCAGTCCCTGTCGGGGCACTGCCACCACCATCAACACCTGGGCTCTCAAGAGGCTCCAGAGACCGGCATTGTCTGTAAGGGACCCTGCTGTTGTGTGCTGGGGACAACCGGGTGCCTTGCCTGCACATGCGTCAGGGAAAGCTGCATGACACCCTGGCGACCTACCAGGGCAGCCTTCCTCCCTTCACTTGTGTGACAGAGCCTGTTTCTGATGCTATTCTGTTTGCCGCAGGGACAGGATGGCCCACACAGAGAGAGCTCTGCCCTGGCTGCTGCTGCTGTCACTGGCCTTGCTGGGCAGCAGCACTGCGGAGCGGGACTGCCGAGTAAGCAGCTTCAAAGTCAAGGAGAACTTCGACAAGACCAGGGTAAATCTTCTTTGTTCTCCTGGATCTGTGATGCATAGCTCTTTCCAGGCTACAAAATTTGGCATTCAGTAGCACCAGTATGTGGTCACATTTTGAAGTCACAGACTGTTATACTGAGTAACAGCTAAAGTGTGTGATGTCCACACCTCCACAGATGCTGGATTCTGATGCACCTGATAAAGGAATATTTCAGAAACTGACTTTTGGCAGACTGGTTTCAAACTGTAGGGTATAATCAGAAGGAGGGTACTGACTTGGTTGTTTCTATGAAAAATTAATACTCTGCTGTTTTCAGACACCATTGCAAGGAAAAAAATATACATAGATCTGTCAAGATCTGCCAGTTGTTATTCCTTTTTCCACCAAATTTTTGTATTCCTTATACTGGACAGCAGCAGATACTGATAAGATTACCAAAAAAAAGTCAGTATTTTCACAAATTTCGACTGCACTAGGATGTATTGATGGGTTAATGCTGTTGAAACAGCTAGATTTGTTTCTTAGGTACACCTTTAAAGCATGGTTTCAAAGATCTGCATGCTCTTCCCTCTGTCACCTCCCCTATTACTGTCTGGTTGTAACATTTCCATTGTTCTAGGTCTAACTGCAGCCTTTCTCATTTCCTTGCAGTACAGTGGCACCTGGTATGCTATGGCAAAAAAAGATCCTGAGGGGCTGTTCCTGCAGGACAATGTGGTAGCCCAGTTCACCGTAGATGAGAATGGACAAATGACTGCCACTGCAAAGGGCAGAGTCAGACTCTTCAAGTAAGCTGTTTGACATTCTCCTCTTGTTCCACTTCACTAAGCTACCTGCCATCTCTGTGCTAGATACACTGAACCTGTGCTCTTAGACTGGAATGTGATATTTTCTTTGTCTCTGTCTACAGTAACTGGGATGTCTGTGCTGACATGATCGGCTCTTTCACTGACACAGAGGATCCTGCCAAGTTCAAGATGAAGTACTGGGGTGTCGCCTCTTTTCTGCAGAAAGGAAGTGAGTATTTAACTATAGAAGATGTAGAACTACTTGGAAGACCAGTTATGTTGTATGTCCATGCTGGAGAAGGAAAAAGTACTGTTGAGTTTCTTAAACACACTTAAAAAACATAATAATTATCATACTGCAAGGCTTAATGTGAACAAGGTAATCACTACTTTTATAGGGACAGCTGGTTGGCTTTCTTTAAACAAGTGAAGACCCGGCCTTTGTATATCTTTGTATTTCTTTTGTTTGTTACCCAATAATATAATTGAAGGGCACTGTTTGGAAAGAAATGAAAGGCAGATGAAGTATTTTAAGACTTGTTTTAGTTTAGAACTCAATTACCAGATGTTGCTGTTCTCTCTGAAGCCTGACATCTGAGCTAGCCAAGCAGGTAAGAGGATTTAGAAAATGTTATTTTGTTTAGTCTTGTATCTGCAAATGTAGAGATTTATCTGTTTTAAGATACAAGTATGATTATATGTATGTATTGATATATTCATATTTTTATGTCAGCTGTCACACCCTATGCAAAATCAGTTCCTTGAGCCAAGTAGAGATGCAGACACACTGTAGCTCAAGACATTTCCTGGGATGGTTTCCAAGAGAAGCAGGTAGAATTTGGAACCGACAGGAGCTCCATTCCATCCAAAGACACAGTTACAAAGCATGATTTGGATGCCAATTTGTCTTAAATAGTTCCCAGGTCTCCTCACAATATGCTGCTGAGTCATGGGTTCTTCAGATTGCTGGGTGATGCCAAACTCTACCCTTTTTAAAAGTCTGGTGTCCCCCCACAGGAGAGAAGGGGAAGACAGCAGAGTGTTTTCTTCAACAGTGCAGATGTACTGCAAGGGAGAATCTTTTGCTCTGGGAGAGGAAGGTGCAGATATGTCAGGTTTTACTACAAACACTAAAACAACCTCACTTCTGTTAGAACAGAGTGTCTGTGTGACCAGGTTTTTGTCAGGTTACATAGCTAAATAGTTAAAATTCTCTGAAGTTGGAACTGTACTTTAAGAAGAGGGTTTATGGCAGAACTTGCAGCAAATACATGTCTAATACACGTGCAAACTGTATGGTAATCCTTTTCCTTAAAAACACGGTCTAAGTAACATTGCTGGTAGGAAAATATTTATGGGTTTGAGCCATCTGGAGCAGGCCTAGCAGGTCCATCTTTATTTTCTTTTTAAAAATAAACATTGAATTAAATACTGGAAACAGGAATAAATGAAAAACCAATCTGTTAAAAGTTGTACCCATCTTCACCTTAGTATTTTCTTTAGAGATATGGCAGCAAGCCTTTCTGATTTACTAGATTTCACTGATGTCTCTAACACTTTTCCTTCTCTGCTATGGTTTCTTCCAGATGATGATCACTGGGTAGTGGACACAGATTACGATACATATGCTCTTCATTACTCCTGCCGCCAACTGAACGCAGATGGCACTTGTGCTGATAGCTACTCCTTTGTGTTCTCCCGGGACCCCAAGGGATTGCCTCCAGATGCACTGAAAATTGTCAGACAAAGGCAGATAGACCTCTGTTTGGACAGAAAATACAGAGTTATTGTCCATAATGGTGAGAACGTTTTTTTTTTCCTGAAGAATTTTATTTCAGGGTTTAAGGACTAAAGCACGGGGGTTCTTTTGCTCATTAGATAACAAATGTATAAAGTCTTTTACTTAGAAGCTGTAACATTGTCTTTTGAAAACTGGAGCTTGTAGTAAGTGCTTTCCAACTTTTGCTTCCCTTATCTGAAGGAGAGCTGAGGTGCATAGATTTTCGTGCAGCATATCAGATCAGCTGCAACAGTAATTAGAGGAAGTTGTAAAACAATTAAATCAATGTAGTGCGAGTAAACATGGTAAGGATGAACTTCATAGGTATGGTAAAAAGTATTTGGGCAGCTTTTATCTGACAGATCTGCTTTTATCAGATCCCTTTGCCTTTGTTCAAATATTTTTTTGAGAAATTCTTCAGAAAGGCTTTTAAGGAAAATAGAAGTCTTGGAAAGGATACCTTATAGAAGACCCTTTCTCACAAGTCCTCATGCCAACTCTTTCACAAAGAGCTGTGGAAGAGGGACATAGCCCTCATACTAGAAGCATAACACTATCTTGAGCCATACAGTCAGGCTGACCTTACAACACAGGGAATTAGCTCATTTATGCTCAAGCATATTACAAAAGGCCAAATGGTAATAATCTCTAACAAACCTTAATGTACTTACTGATAAGAATTACACACACAGTGGGGAATTGTAGAGGGCGAAGGAGAAAAATCAAAATATTTAGAACAAATAGAATAGTAGTACCTCTCCCTACTCCCTCCCCACCCCTCACATCTTGGAAGACATGCCATCTACGAAAGACTGGTGAATCAGCTGAATGAGAACTCCCAATGTAATGATATGAGCAAAAGAGTTAATACAATTCTTGGATGCGTAAACCAAGACTCACATGAGATTGTTGTGCTTGGCAGAGGTCTAACTGCCATGTCACATTTGGTGACAAGCATAACTGGAAAAAGTACAGAGGATGAATTAGAAGTTTCAAAGAAGAACAGAGAAAATGATTGAAAGTTTATATGTGTCCTCTAGTGAGTGCTTCAAAGATTTTAATATTTTCCCATTAGAAAGAGGTTAAAGGCTGACCTGAACAAAGTCTGTGTTTGTCCACACAAGCAATAGGAATTGGATAGAAAAGGACTAGCGAACACAGAAATAATAAATTTAAATGGATGGAACTTTAAACTGGACACATTCAGAGAAGAAATAAACAGTCATTTGTTTAACTCCAAAGGTTATTAACCTTTGGAACAGTTTACCAAGAGCTGTTGTATGTTCTTCATCACTGAAATCTGTAAATCAAGATTAAAGGCTTTTCTCAATGACATGCTAGAACAAACTGGGATTGACTGAAGGAACTTTGGCATCCTATAAGGAAAGTCAGAATAGATGAGCAAAGTCAGCTGTTGTGGCTCTATTATCTGTTCATCTGATCCATAAACACAGAGTAATACATTGCTGTGTTGTAAAGTAGTACGCTGATAACAGGGTGCCCTGAAGAACAGGGTGCCACTTACTCTGCTAAAGTAGGTGGTGTTTACAGTACTGATCAGTGACCGGGGAAAAGTGTCTGACAACAGTGAAAAAAAAATTGTCTTGAATGAGAATTTGGAGACAACATAAATCACTCGAGACATAGAACAGTCAAGAATAAGAGACATCATAAATGTAAATGGAATCACTTTCTGTGAGTGATTTGTATGATTGCATAAATGGTAGGATAGAAAAGAAATGATGTCATTATATAAATTGATGATACTTTTCTGTTTTGAATCCTGCATCCCCTGCTTTTCAAATGTAGTTCATCAAGAATAAAAATTTCTGAAAATGAGAAAGCCATATAATCAGATGTTTAGGATATTCAATTAAATCTAAGATAATTCAAAGTTGATCATGCTTCCTCTAGCTTGTTATAGATATCAAATATCTAATCTACCAAGTCACACTGTTCTTTGTTTGCTATCCTAATTTATACTCAGATGTTGGGTGTGGAGTGCAGTGTCTGATATGACTGTGTGAGTTCCGTAGTTTGCAAATGAAAAATAAGAGCTTGGGTGCTTTTTTATTAAGGATTATGCCAGAGTTTATAAGCCCAGCACCAAAGTATAAATTAAACTTAAAGCCAGAAATTTGCCTTTTATTGATCAGGACCCTATCATTAGTTGATTCTGAATTCACCAGTTTCATTAAGCCAAAGTTCCTGCAAAGCAAGCACATTTGGGACTGAAGGAATGATTGTGAACTAAACTGAAAAAAAAAAAAATCCTGGAAGCTTCATATTAGAAACTCTCAAAAAATTTGCTTAATTCCTTATGTGTGGATTGGAAGCCTTACTACTTTAGTTGTAACTCTGCTATTAAGAACTACAGAATTATTACCAAAACTGACCTGAATCCAATTTTTACTGTGATTAATTCTGACTGATGTTAGTAAATGCTGCAAGAATAGGCTGGTATCAGTTGCTAATTGTGCACATTCTGCCTAGGTCTTGAAGCTAATTTCGAGTGTGTGTGTGGATTTGTATGTGCCCCCTCAACTAACAGACATACAAAACTTACCCTGATTTAAAAAAAAATAAAATATCTGTACTGGCTGTTCAAGGCAAAAGAGAAGCCTAGGAAATGAAAGTTTTTGTTCTAACTTACACTGCATTTATGATGGCAGCTCTTTCTCAAATATAGCTCAGGCTATGATACACAGTCTCTCAGAGTAATAGCTCAAGTAACTTTAAGCTGTGTAAATGTCCATACCAATATTAAGTGAGAGTAGTTGTAAATACAGCGTCATGTCAGTAGAGTTGAAAGCTGCGTCTGCTGTTAGCATTTTCTAGAAGCAAAAATTGTGACATAAAGAATTCCTCTGCTAATTTACTATTGCCATTAGACACCTTGGGGTCAGGAGATTCTTACTTTATTGAAAGACATTCTTAAATTAATTATTTCTAGGCAAATAACTAGAAGATTGTTAAAGTATAGACTCTTTTACCATTGAAAGATACTCTTTTATCACTGATCTGCCCAGTACCTTATATGCCAAAGTAATAAAATGCTCAGGAGAAGTGTAACAGATTGGATGAATTCCTGTTTTGGTCCGAGTTGAAAATTCCTTGGATTTATAAACGAGTAAAGTAATGGCATTATTATTACAAGGAACAGACTGCTGGACTCAAGAGCATTTAAAAGAAATTAGATATGTATGTATTTTAAATCTGGAGAAAATTTGTGTAATTTAATTTTGTCTAGAGTGTTTGACAAACACAGCTGTGGCTTTTGTGTGTTTCAGGATTTTGCTCCTAAGGAGATCCAACGCTATGGAAAGAAAGCATGCAACAGCACCACGAATGTAAAGTTAACACACTGATCATGTGTTCTCTGGAAAATGCTTTAAATGGCTTCATTTAGATTTTCAATGTATTTATCTGAGCTGTGTAGCTCACCTTGTTAATAAACCAATGAAACATTTTAATAAACTTGGATTACAGGGATGCAAGTTGTATGCAAATCTGTACATATGTAGACATCGGTTTCATTAGTAGCCTGTTAGTGCACTATTTTGAGCTGGTGGCATATGGTGATAATTAAGAATTTAATGGTGCTGTTTTTAGTGGTTTCAATTTCTGACTAAAAGAGTATTTATCATAAACCACCAAGTATATGTATTTTCTTTTCAAATAGAACATTATATTTTCTCTATAAAATACTGAAAATCACTTAGAAAAGAAAAAGGAATTTCAGTGACCCTATATATCATTAATTAACTTTATTATATGACTAATGAAGACATAAAAAATATGCATCTTTTTAGAAGAACTATTTTACACATAACAATTAATCATTTATTTATTTATTCTTGTAAATTCACATGTATTAAGTCCATATTTTTAGTTTGAGATGGAATCAAACTGGTCATTTACTTGGTGGCAACACATGTTCATTACCTTGTTTCAGTTAGTCTGCTCAAACCTGTGTTCAGGCAGTCATTTATTGAACTATTTAATCAAGCTCCCTTTAAAAACTGGATTTAAAAAAAGCAGATACTTTCTGAGGATGAATATTTTCACTAGAAAGTTTAAAGTACTTAATTCAACAATTTTACATTCACCAAGTCCACAGACATATTTCTGTTTATTTCAGTGTAAGAGGAGAATTCAATCCATTGGATTAAATTGTCCAAACCTTACTGAGGCAAAGCAATGAAGTCAAGAGAATTTTACTGGCAGGAATTAAAAATACATATTTAGCTTTTTTCCCTCCTCCTCTGACACATAATACTATAACATAATGACTTGTGTGACCTGGAATAGCACAGACAAAATCCAAAGTGTGGCGCAGCTCAGACTTTAAATAATTATCTGGTAATGAAAGACAAATGTGGCTGTTCACGGTTACTTCTTCTTGCAGTGGTTTCTGTACCTGTTCCACGCCTTTCAGGGTTCCCTGTACAACAGAGAAGAATTTCCTGACATTTACGTCTGAAATGGGCAACATTATACAGAATTGGATTGACAGCAGAGTTGGCAAAAGTGAATACTGCTATCCAGAAGAAAACTGATGGCAAAATATTTAAATCTTTTTTGAAGCTCTGAACTAAAATTAAAAAAATAATTACTATTATTGGGCTCCACATAATGAAGAAAGAGGTCATCAACAGAAAAAGGGCTCGGAATAGTTTGTAGTCTTGCTGGGAAACACGAATCTGATGATGCTCTGAGTAGGCTAAACCAGCATTTAAACTTCTTCTTGATGCTTTTGTAATCTGCAGCAAAAGAGAAGAAAGCAACTTTCACTGAAACACATTTATTTCTACAAGTGAAAAAGTAAATCTTGGCACATGATGTTTTCTTTTGAAAAATGACTACAAAAAAATGCATTGCAGAATTAATTTGTACTTTTTTGTCAATGGTTCCATCTCAAATGTTCTCACTTCACTAGCAGTTCTTTTTCCTCTCAGCTGTGAACTCATCTCAATATTGGGCAAAATTGTTTCCTTTCATGGCTCTTCACAAGTCACAAATACTTTTCAGCATAAAACAGTTTTAATTACTCATGAAATCCCATTAAATGCACATTATGACCTCATTTGTTCTATCTAAAGAAACCCATTGATTTTTTTTCACAAATGCAAAGTGGAACATAACAAACCTGTTGATGTGCAAAAAGGAATGGGATCCAATTCTCTTATGGCCATGCTGATATTATAAGGCAGGTATTAGAAGGAGCATGAATTTATCACAGTAAATTATTTTAAATGTGAATGAGAGTGTGCATTGTTTCGTGTCACAGCTTTTCAGACAGTAATCACAGTTGCTTTCTATGAACTAACATGAAATCTTAGAGGTCCTTATAGTTACTATGAAAATCTGTGTCTTGTAAAAGTACTCTCTGATGTAATAAACCAGACAATGGGTAGCTTGGAAACCTAGTATTCATGGGTGTGCATCATCTGTCATTTGGTAGAATACTGAACCCAGTGGCTTGCAGAAAACTCAAAATCCCCTTTCTACATCCCTGTCTTCCCTGAAGTTGGCATGGCACAATAAGTTTGTTACATTCATACATCTGGTGCAAATAGAATAAAACTGAAATATCTAGCAAACAAAGATTTATGCTAAATAACTGAGATGCCACTTTATCCCCTGCATGCATAAAGAAGAGGTTTTTTCAAAGGCCTCGATCAATTAGCTGTCCACATAGGAAAGTCAAATGCTAAGACTCCTCCTGCCACTTTTCCCTTTAGCACAAACTACAGGAAAGATAACACTAATACTAGCAACACTTTTGAACTTCCTGGTACAGGTAAGGATGAAAATGTTTAGAGAGATAGAGTAATTTGTCATCCTGTTTGCAGTTTTTTGAATTTGTCACAGAGGTAAATACTCATTAGGAATCTTGACATCTTCTAAACATTTCAATAGAATGTAAGTGTATAAATTAAAACCCAGGAACCAAAAATGGGTTTCTTAGCAGCTTCTGAAGCTGAGAAGGGGCTGGTAGCACTAGCTGCTTCCCTGATTTAAAAAGAACAGAGAATTCTGATGTCCTGAGCATGTAAAATTATTCTGGCTTGATGATCTTCTGCTGTACCATCTGGAATTCAGAAACTAGGTTAACTCCTCCAAACAGTCCAGACCGAGAGTTGTTCTCAGGGAGCGCCTAACCTGTCTTAGTAAGAATGAAGGTTTCACAAAATGCAAAGGACTAATATCCACTTCTAAAATAAAAGTGGGAAAACTGGGTTGTGTGCACTTCTCAGCCTCCGCTGTTCAAAACTGCTACAGAATGTCCTCAGCAGATACATTTTTATATGTCTCATATAAATACCTTCAGTCTTTCCTGCAGGAGTTCCACAGCCTAGAAGTACGAATGCAAGAATCACCAGGACTATGGTAAATAATACAACTGATCTTAAGAAAGTGCTCAAGAGAAATGGGGTGACAGTGGTATGTTGTGGATCCTTTTTTGGTCTGCCCAGTATAGATACCTATCCTGGGCATCTGGACCATACTTGGACAAACAGGAACTTAGAAGTCAGATATGTATAAGCATGTAACTTCCAGAACACAGACATCTTCCCTAGCTTTAACCTCTGACAAAGTCTTGCCTGAGAGGCAGAACAATGAAAAACCAAATAAATTACAAATCATGGCTTCTAATCTATCATTTTTTGGCAGGGTTCTGTGAAGTGTTATGTAAAAATAATACTCAGTTTCAGAGTAAATTGTGAAGTACATATTTGTAGTAGTGTGAATTTGTGAAAAAAATTTCAGGTCTTATATCTGTTGTCATCATCATCCTCATCATCATCACCATCATCAATGTAACATGAATACATGAATACTTGGCACTGCTTCCAGCAATACTGAGTATCATGCTATGTGTGCACTGGCATAATGGAGCATTCTCACAAAGTGAGAGTAAGTCTGCTCTTGGGAATGATTCAGGGATTGAGACATTCTCCAGTTCAGTTCTGGTTGCTTCTGAAGAGAGAGAAGATTCAATTATATCCTGCTATGGGCCTCAAGCCTTCTTAATTTCAGGGGAAATGGTAACGTATTTTAGCATCTCTGTCAGCAAGTTAGAAAAGAAACAGGAGCAGAGCAGCATGGGGATGTCTTGTAACCCAGTATTCTAAACACTGCTTTTGGTTTCTAGCTCCCTATGTGCCATTTTGGTTTACAAATTTTCCTGTAATCTGGAGTCTGCAAGGACATGACAAACACCATTCCCATCCTGGCCTCTGACCAAGAATTGTGGCATTCTTTGGCCTGCAGTATTTTGCAGTTCTTTCAAAGGACTCACACTCTCCACTGAGTTACTCTACTCTCTTTCCCTACAGCAATATGTGGTTGCAAGTGCTTTATTTCACTAGAAGAGGTTCACCTAATGCATTTACTTCAAGGTTATAGTGTGTGAATAGACACTACAGAAACGACAGGCTTTTGAGTTTTATTACAAGTTTAAGTTTGACCCATAGGCAAGGATGTGTGGAGACCAGATTCTAGGTCCTAGGTTCATTTTACACCTGCATCCAGCTCTGACGTGTATCCACAGCCCCTTGGTGCTCAGCCTTTCATCAGTTAACTCCCTGCTCAATAATCCATGTATGCTGAGGTTCCTTTCCAAAATTTATAGTTTTCTTATACATTTTCTTATGAGAAGTTTAGTTGAGGTTCCTTTCCCAAATCTATAATTTTCTTATACATATTTTGAGAAGTTTAATTGCCCAATAAAGGAATCAAGGATCTTGTGGGCAGTTGCTAAAAGCTAGGCATTGCAGTGAATGCACTAGTTTGAAGAGCTTGGTTTGAAGATTTCTAGATCTTTCTCACTCTGATTTTGGATAGTTTAAAAGGAATTTAGATGCTAATATAATGCTTGCTAGACTATAGATTAAAACTCTGGTGCTGTGTTGCTTGGCTTATATTTCAGCATATATGTTAAACATTATCCACTTAGAAAGAAAGTGGAAGCAGAAGGTTTAATTTACATGTTTTGTTTACAATATTTGAAATTGTGGAGGATTAAGTATAATCTAATGAGATCTGTGTACTGAAGACACATGCACAAAGCCAGGAGATCAATAAGTGGATGAGTTTTTTTCTAGTCCTGCCTTTCTTGGCTTTCTTACAAATCCCTTATGACTGGAGGTTAGGCTCAACAAAAGCAAAATCTAGTTTTTAGTTCTTTCAAATGCTTGACTCAGCATTTAGGAGATTGACAGTCTTTAAATATGAACAGCACGTAAATGAAGAAGAGTATTTAATACTGTATATAAGACGACAAACCATGTGTTGGGCCGCTGGTAATGCACTGTTGAAGCATGTTCTTAATTGAAATGATGCTGTTTTGTGCAGGTTGAAATGTTTCATTTTATATCACATACTTACAATTTATTGAACAAATGATGTTTGTTCCCTTTACATGTATTCGTGTTCAGTGACAATATGCTGATGCCTAGTGAGTTACTGTTTACTTCCCTCTTTTGCTTTACAACAAAAGTTAAAGGAAAAACATACCTGTAAGATTTTGGAGTAACTGATGACAATGATGAATCCTGGTATCAGAAAGAAAACAATGGCAAAGGTCATATCCCAGACTGTTTCTCCTGCAGTGCTGGGCCAATCCAGGGTGCAAACTTGAATGTCCTATTTACAAAAAAATGAAAAAGAAAAGTAATATTGTAGCTCTATTTTCAGTACAGCATTGTCCCCCTATGCTTATGGAAAAAAAATGGCTAAAACAAGACTAAACCAAGACTGTGAAAACTTTCTACTTCAACAAAGCAGTCAAGTAATATATTACTTCATGTTTTTAAAAGCCCACAAAATTACAAATAGGTACGTCCACAAAGACAATACTCCAAATAATTTCATATCAAATGGTAAAGGCAACTCTAAAATTGAAACTTACAGACCCTAAGCTTAATCATTTATTCAAGTGTCACTTTAGGTGTACTTTTGCATGCATTTCAAAATATTAGGCAGAGAAATCTGTGCCATTTTGTATAGAGGTGGCTGCGGGTGCAGGGCAGCTCTCCCAGGACGCTGACCCCTCGGTCAGGGGAGGTGAGCTGGAGGGGGCTCTCCGAGCCGCGCTGAAAACGCAAGGAGGATCCCGGCCGATGCGCCCTTCCCATCGAACGGGTCGGTCCGGCGGGACAGCGGGCAGGGGGCGCGGGGGGGCTCCGGCCGCTCCTCCGGGCACAGCCTCGCACCTGACGGCGCGCAGAGGCTGCCCGCGCTGCCAGCGATCTCCTGGCCGGCCGCTGTCCCGCCAGGGCAGAGGCGGGACACTGAGCAGAGCCCCCGCNCGGGGGCGGGCAGCCGCACCACGGTGAAGAAGCAGCAGAGCGGGAGGGTGGCCAGGGCGGCGAAGCCCCAGATGAGCAGCAAGGCGGCGGCCAGCGCCTTGCGGCGGCGGAAGGCGGCGTGGCGCAGCCGGGCGATGCTGACGACGCGCTCCAGGCTGACGGCCGACAGGGAGAGGATGATGACGGTGCCGCTCAGGCTCACCACATAGAAGAGCAGGTGGCAGACCGCGTCGCCCAGCACCCAGGACTCGGTCCAGCGCACGACGGCGATGAAGGGCATGGCGCTGATGAAGAGCAGGTCGGCGCAGAAGAGGTTGAGGACGAGGCAGTTGGCGGCGCAGAGCCGGCGGTGCCGCCGCACCAGCAGGCAGATGCCCCAGATGTTTCCCGCCAACGACAGCAGGAAGATGAAGGCCAGGGCCGACGACTCGCCGATGCGCAGGGCTGTCACATTGTGGCCCCTGAAGTCCGAGAAGAAGGGGAAATAGGTCCTGTTCTCTCCTGGTGTGCCCCTGGACACCGGCATGAGGGTTGCCAGCGGGCATGAGAGACCCACCGTGGATGGTGGCACCAGCCCTAGGGGAAGGGCTGCGCTCCCAACCACCACGGAGGCACCTGGGGTGCCCTTCCAGCACAGAGCCAGGGGATGGCCGCCATCCCCCTCACTCTTCCTCCTGCTCCTGCTGCCAAGGGACCAGCCGTGCCAGCCGGGCGGTTTATGGCCCTCGCGCTGGAGTGGAACAAGGAAGTGGGAGAGTAAACACGGTGGAGCACACACAGGGGCGAGGCCGCAGTGGGGCGGCAGTGAGGGGCTGCCCGACGCCTCCCTGGGCAGGGTGTGGGGCAGCACGCTGGCATTGCCATGCCCAGGCGCCAGGCCCAGCCACCTCATCGAGTGCCCGCCCTGGTCTGCTCGGCTCTGCAGGCAGGCCCCTGGGGTGGCAGTGACTCTGGGAGGTCTCCAGTCTGCTCCCATGCAGTGGGGCGTGCGTGGCTTAGAAACAGTGGCTGCCGCATCCATGAGAGCTCTCCTCAGGAGCCTGGCATGATCAGACTAACCTAGGGTAAAAAAAAAAGAAGGAGGAATTTATCTATCGCCTCTTGTATTGACAGTGGCATTTGGAAACAGCAGACCTGTGCGTTGCTTGTCCTAACTGTGGAGAAGTGTCACTGACATGATTTTGGGGATTTGTTTATGAAATTGATCTAGAATCTTGCCTGTGTTATGAGTTCTTGCTGGAGAAGCCTGTTAAAATAAGACAAACCTAGAAAATACCTTATTTTCTCTGAACTTCAATTACTAGAAGCAGTTGCTCAGATTGTAAACGAAAGTAGGGCTTTCCACTTAGCCTCTTCTCTCCAGATGATTTAGAAATAGGCTGGAAGTAAAGCATGTAAATTGTCACAGACAGGCAGATAATGTCTCATAAAATAAGATAAAATGTTTTCATAAAGTATGTAAACAGCTGCATAACTTCAGACGGCTCTGGGTGAATTCGTTTGGCTGAGTGCCGGTGCAGGTGCTGAAGGGTACGCTTACAGGCTCAGCGTGTGGACCTACACTTTTGATTAGGTGAGAGTTATTCCAGACCCGTGTGCCTCGGGGACAGGCAGTGCTTCTGCAGTACCCTGGGTGTGACCCTGCCATCAACCATTTACGCAATGGCATTAGCGGGGATTCCAGATTAGTGGGGATTCCAGAAACTCGGTTCTTTGAAGGGGCAATCTCCTAATGAGGGATGACAAGAGTGACATCTTTCCTGGACTGCTTCCCATGATTTTGCCTGTGCAGAATTTGCATTTATTTCAATTAGCATTTTTTCTCCTGAACTATGAGTGGTTCTATCTATACAGTCTCATCAAACAAGGAGTTTGCAGGACAGCCTAAGCAGGTGGACAGTATGCTCTTGCCTACTCCTGCTGACTGACAACTGTATGAAATGTGGGTATAATTGCTGTTAAGTGGGTTGGGCTATGAACTCAAGTGAAGACAATAATAAAACTTGCAGAAATTGGGGCTTTTTTCAGCAAGCAACACAAGTGACAGGCAGGTGTCTTGATGTAGATACTTTATTCTACATTATTTGATGGGAGAAAAAGAATCTGCACATATATTACAAAAATTTCAGTAAATTCAATAGACTTACTGTTTTTTTATTAGTCTTTATGATCAATGCTTAGCATATCTAGGTACAATTTATGATGCCAACACTCTGCTATGAACTGATTCTTTAAAATGATTAGTGAATCTTGAAATATAGCAACACCTTCCAGTTGCCACAACCTCACAGGTCTGGGACTTTTACAAGCTGACAGACTAGCCCCAAACTTCTGGGCAGCTGGCAGTAGAAGTGGTGTGGTCAGCTCTAAATAATGGCAGGGATTTGGGAAAGAGCTATTGTTAATAGTCTCGTTGTACCTGTGTGAAAACTTGGGAGGCATTAAGAGGACAGGGGGAGTGGAGATGGGGCAGCTGGAAATGGTAGCACAGCTAAATGCGAGTTTTATTATGAAGAAAATCTTTAGCCCCTTTGACATTAGTGGAAAGTTAAATTAGAGACTGGCCCTGTCAATTCAGGGTAAAAGTAAACATATTTGAAACAGAATAGGGGAAAGGAAATAGGGAGTGAAACATCCAAAGCTGCGTTATTGAAGAAATTAAGATATTTTTAGTCAGGGAGGAAAGGAATGCCAGAGGAGAAGGTTTGAAAATGAGATGATGTATAGAAGTGTCTGGGTAGATCTTTGATCTTCTTTAGAAAGGATCACCTTTAGCTTTGGTCCTTAGGTGTGAGTGAGGACCTTACATGACATAAGCCTGTTGTTTGCTCTGGAGAACCAAAATAAAGTGCTGCTTTTAGTATACTGTTAGTGAGTGAACTTTACACTGATCTGTGTATGAAATCCTGTGCCTGGAGACAGCAGAGGTGTGAAGAAACCTGCTCGTTTCCATCATGTTTGATCAAACAAGTGGGAGCTCCTTGCAGGAGCAAAAACAGTCTGATTACTCATGGGTCTAATGGATCCATTATCTAAAAGAGTAACTTTCTTTTCCCTCCCATGAAGTACAAAAGTTGTATTTGCTGTTGGGTTGGTCTAATCATAGCAACCATCACAACATCAAATCTGAGGAAGAGAGGAGTCCCAACCTCCATAGAGCGACTCTGGCTTTACTGTAATAGGTGGATGCTGTGTGTGGTATGTGCACCATGTGATTATGACAAGGAAGTGATTAACAGAATGCCTGGAAACCTGTTATGATTGCTTAACCTATATATATATTTTAACCTATGTTTGCTTTTATGCTCAAACATGGAGGCAGCTCAGATTTCATTGCTCCAAGTTAAATGAAAGCGGCAGAGACCTCTGTGGAGCTAGTTTGCATAACCTAGCAGGGGAAAAACCTTGTTTCCTTTTTCATGGGTGTTTTCTTCATCCCTAATGAAAGCCCAAGGTTTGGCCTTCTCTGTTTCAGATAAGGGCTGTGTTACCTGATACCATTAGTCAAGCTCTGCTTTTCAGATTGTTCCCCTGGAAACCATGAACTGTCATGACAGATGGGGATCGATCAGCTTATTTATATCTTGAGCATTAAGAAATATTCCCAGAGAGAGGGACCACTTGGGTAGGTGGCTCTGGGAGATGGGAATTCTTGTTCCATTTGGACATGATCTAGCAAAGGTTTTTGCCTTATTTATGCATCTTCTTGCATGTATATTGATGTTTTAAGTCTTTGGGTGTATTTTTGTGCACCTGTATCACACTGGGTAAATAGCACTGACTTCTGTAACAGATGTATTGCGCACTTAATGTTTGCTAAGTGATGCAAATTCATTTCATTAGGAATATTGTCTCTTTGTCTTCACAAAAGAGGTTGCAAGCTTGTAGATGACTCGTGCCTGCACAATAAGATTTTTATCATAAGTTTCAACCAAGGTTAGCTTTCTATTTTCATTTTTGCTCTCAAATATCCAACTGCAGCTGTTCTGCTTCTAGATACTATGAATCCTGTGCTTAGAAGATGTTATACTATTGCAAGGTATATTTCAAATACAAGTCTGTTTTGATTTATTTTGTTTTAAAGGAAGTTTTCTAACTGCTCACCCATTTTATACTTTCATATCAGTGAGCTGAAGCACTTACACTAATGTGTGAGGGACAAGTTTAAACTTTTAGTGCATATATAAATGCATCTGTTTGTTTATATATAGCAGCAAGCTCACACATTTCTGTGTCCATTGAAAATAGCTAGATGCTTCACTTACGTCATCATGTCAAAAATTAATTCCTGTTTCTTCTGTGACATGAGCAAGTCACTCTTTCTCCTGGGAAGTCTCATTTTGCTGTGGTCAGTACCCATCAGAAGCTGGCACACTTCCTGGATAAGTGCCAATGGCACTGTAGCTTCAAGCTATAGCAGCAGCATTACTGACCAAGGCCTCAGCCAAAAGCAGAGTTGCCAATAAAACTGTCAGATGTGCTTTCAATAAAAGCTGGGTCAGCTTTTAGTCATCAAGACCACCAGAAGTTTTGCCAGCATCAGCCTTGTGGCTTGCATAAGGAAGGGATTTCTCTCTGAACCAAGTGCAAATTAAGAACACAATCCATGTAACAGACTTCCCCTGGATGGTCATGTTTTCTGTTTTGCTGCATGTTAACCAAGCTTCTCCAGAGTGACTCAGCTCTAGCTAAACTCTTATAACTGAGGTTGTTTCTTAACAGTTTTAGAAACTGTATTACACTTACAATCTACCCCATGGCTTTAGGGAGTTGATCAATGTGTCAGAATGGTTTGTTTGGACAAAGCAGGATCGGGTAGAACACTCTTACCAAGGAACTGAGTAAATTTTTTGCAGAGTTGGATGTTAAAGTGCCGCTGGACCTTTGCTTAACTTTCAGGTGTGCATGAAGTTACTTACATGCCTGCTAATGAGCTTCGATGTAGAGACATCAAAACAAAAGCTGTGGTGAAAACTTGTCACCAGCCTCTCATTCAGACGTTCCCTGAGCACATTGGTCTGCTGGCTTGTGTTCTGTGCAGAGATCACAGATACCATTAGAGAATGCTCTTGTTCAAGAAGTTTAACGCGAATCATCCCTTTTCTTTCCCCGATGTCTTATCTTAGAAGAGCAACTTGTTGGGAGCAACAGGGGCTCTTCAGCTCCAAAGTGGGATAGCAGCTTTACTTTTAAAAGCCTCGTATTTCTGAAGTAAGGCCTACAGTGGCTGTCTGCTGCAAAGAACATCTGTCTGTATTGTCAGGCTTCTCCTTAGCTAGCATTGAGCTAGGGCTGGAGAAACAGAAAAATCAATCCTGCAAAAGTAATGAAAGCTCAAATGCTTTAAATTCTGCTGTAAGCCCTTCTGGCTTCCCTAATGTAATGCTACTCACATTATTTCCCACACTGTTTATGGTTTTCATTATCAATGGCCATTTGAGATGACCCATAAGATGTGACTTGGAGCTTCCCATAAACTGAGTCCAGAAAGCATGTATGCCTTAATTAGGCTGTAGAGTTTTCTGTCTAGTTGCATGAGATAATACTGACCCTATCAAGCCTGTTACATGGATAAAACTGTCACCTTCACTGGCACAATATGCACATTCACCAGTTTTGAATTGATGAGGGAAATTAAACCTGGTTGCATTCCCATCAAGAAGCCAGCTGAATATCACCATGATAAGGTCCCAGGCTTCTTTGTTACAGGATATTTGAAGCCCCTTATCTTGGTCTGTCTTTTTGGAACTATTAATTCAGTATAAAATACTGAAAATTTTGGTTGGTCACAGAGACCACCAAATGAGTATCTGTCCCTGACTGCTAGTGGGGAGCTCTGTTCTAGGTCTGAAGGGGGGCTGGGTGTGAGGGGAGGTCTCACTTCATTGATACATGTCCTTTTTGAAGTCTGCTTTTTTTGTAAGAGACGCATTTGAATCTTCTTCCTGGAGCACCTTATGCAGGGCAGCCGAAACACCCCAAATACAGGAGAACCAGACACCGTGGTGCTGTTTGTTAAATAATGTGGGAACGATGCACTTCCCAATAATCCGGAATTAAGTGACATCAAGTAGTGCTTGTGTCGTTTACCTTGTTTTTCAGCAGGATAGCGATGCATGAGTGCTAATATTGATTCAAAGTAATAGTCTATGGTATTCCTTCCATGTCTGCTTAGACTAGAAGTTCATACAGACATAGGAATACCAGCAATTTTCTTGTTGAGAAACGGAGATTAAACTGTTTTAATGACTTCTGGAGCAGTAGCAATTTAGCATGTAGTGTTATTTCCTTAAAGAAGAAGATGAAGAGTCAGTGTAGAAGAACCATTGTGGCTTTTTAAATTTAAATCTTATTGTGTCTTTTTTTCTCACAGGTCTTTATGTGCCATTAAAAACAGGGCTTCAAGGCACTGTGAGAAATCAGTGGCTGATGTCCCTGAGCCAGGGCACCCTCGCCTGCCCGGGACGGTTTAGGTAGTTACCTAAGTGTCCCCATAAATCTCCAGTGGTGGAGATTTTACAGCCTCTGTAAGCAATGTGTTTCACTGCTCATCTACTCCAACCACCAGAAAGATTTTTCTTTTCTGTTGCAGTTTTGAACATATTACTCTTCTCATCGAGCATTGGAAGATTTATTTTTCTTTCCTCTGTATGAAATTTTGTCATTTTTCCTTTTTTTTTTCCTAGATTGGATAAACCTGGTTCTTCCATGAATTTGATCAGAAATCTGAAAGACTTCTACTACATTCATATTAGTCTGAATTGTTCCTGAAGTACAATACGCAAAATCAACGTAACCATGTCAAAGATGGTTATCAAAACTGAGACTAAAAGCTAAACAAGCAAGTAGAGTATTAAAAGTTGATTCATGGATCTAAGAAAAATAACAGAGCCATCTTTCAGTTTTTATTTCACAAGCAGCTCTCCTTATAGAAAAAAAATCGTGGAGTTTTAGCTCCACAGTTTTCCAGCCACCCAACATTGCATCAAAACCATTTAATTTGCTGTTTAAAAAGAACAATGTGGAAGCTAGGATTTATAAATATGTTACTATTTGTAAACCATTGTATTAGCCCCCAGGCTTCCCCTGGGAAGAGCAACAGCTTCAAATAACGCAGACTTTCTGGTAGGTTGAAATTCAATTACTTGAAAGGGACATAACAGAAAAAGGCTCCTGAAATTGTAAACCCAAAGTGCTTGAAGCAATGAAAACACTGCTGTTGCTTCCTGCCTTACAAAGAACTACCCTTTCAGCTAATTCAACTTACCAGCAAGGCGAGCACGTTAGGCACACACTTCTCTTTTCCACATATAACTAAAGAGAGGAGCAGCAGATCTCCTTCGTTAACTTTCGGAAAAAAAAATAATTCTGGGATTTCTTAGCTTCTAAGGAATGGAAAAAAAAGCAGTGATATGATCTGCATACCTTATGAAGTTGGAGTTTTATAGTTGGTTTTAATTACATGAAGGTGATGACAATTGTATTTGTGAGTCTGCTTTCAAAGTAAGTGTTTTATTTCACTGGAATGTAGTTTTGGTATTTTGCAACATATACCACAATAATGACCTGTATAAATTTGTTAACAAGGAGTGTTTTTGTGCTTTAGGTGTAGTACTTATCAGGTAGGACTAAATCCATTGTTATAGTTCAGAAAAGTGGAATGAACAAAACTTTTTAAACATTATCACATTATGAACTTTCCAAGTCTCCCTCTACAGTACCAGTTTCTAATGTGGAAGTGTTTTATGCTAATTTAAGAAAGCCTCAGAACTACTGAAGAGTGCTGACCTGTAGTAGGCAAACCTATTTCATTTATAATACATAAAAGATCAGGATTTCCTTTTGCACCAACTATGCTGAGTATGCAGCTGGGAATAGAATACTAGCTGATCAAGGTGTTGTTAAAAGACAAACTTAAACTTTCCAAAGTAGTTTAATTAGAGATTAAAATTATTAGGCTGCAATAAAAAGCATAGTTATTATCCCGAACTAGAAGATTTTTAAAAGTATATGAAATTAGGACAATTTCCCTGATGGCAAACCATTGAGATTCTGAAGCACAATTTCTGGTTTACTCATTAGTTTATCCTGTCTTTAGTCAGAAAACCCCTTACTAGCAATTGAGCAAATTGTCAAATACAAAGATTAGCCTGAGACATAGTCAGTGAAATTGAAAAGTGGATAGAGAGTGGCTAATACAATAAATCTGGCAGAGATATTTCAGATATAAAGATAATACCTTTTAATATTTTCTGTCTCATGAACACTGGATTTAATTGAGAATAACATCACTTGATACTATTAGTTATTTTCAGTAACTTGGCAAAAAACCGTCATATTTAAGAGTAAGATTTAACCATCAGGGATTAAGGTGAACATTAGGGGGTAAATGTGTGCAATTTTGCAGCAAAGCACAATGGAGAAAGCTGATACCAGCGAGCAGAATCAGCAGGCCAGAGGAAGATACGCCTTGGGTACTTGTGTGTCCTCAGCAAACCACAAACTTGTAAAATGCACAATTTTATTCTTAACTAGTGTATCTTTGTAAAATTTCCACATGTAAATAATTTCCATGGAAGTAACTTCTCGTTGGGACTTCACTACATATGCAAGAAACAAAATGCTCACAACACATTCAAGTTTGCAGTAGGTGCTGGAGAAAAAGAACACTGCAATTGCAAATCCACTAGGGATTTTTTTTTTTTTTTNCAGGGGCCAAAAATCTTTTGAAGCTATTCTTGTCAGTTAAGGTACAAGCATAATCATCAGGATTCAACAACCAAGAACAGAGTATGCCAAAACTAAAATATAGTCTGACCCAATAATTGTGCTTTTACTATTCTTCCATTGCAAAAAATTCTTCCATTACTATTTTCCAGTGCAAAAAGAAAAAAAAAGTCAGTAGTTTACTATTTTAAATATTCCTAAATCTTAAAATATTTCTGTTTGTAACTAGAAAATGCAGTAGCTGATTTGCAAACACANGATATTTCAGATATAAAGATAATACCTTTTAATATTTTCTGTCTCATGAACACTGGATTTAATTGAGAATAACATCACTTGATACTATTAGTTATTTTCAGTAACTTGGCAAAAAACCGTCATATTTAAGAGTAAGATTTAACCATCAGGGATTAAGGTGAACATTAGGGGGTAAATGTGTGCAATTTTGCAGCAAAGCACAATGGAGAAAGCTGATACCAGCGAGCAGAATCAGCAGGCCAGAGGAAGATACGCCTTGGGTACTTGTGTGTCCTCAGCAAACCACAAACTTGTAAAATGCACAATTTTATTCTTAACTAGTGTATCTTTGTAAAATTTCCACATGTAAATAATTTCCATGGAAGTAACTTCTCGTTGGGACTTCACTACATATGCAAGAAACAAAATGCTCACAACACATTCAAGTTTGCAGTAGGTGCTGGAGAAAAAGAACACTGCAATTGCAAATCCACTAGGGATTTTTTTTTTTTTTTACCAGTTTCTAATTTGTTGCCAGAATTTGTCATTAACTTGTGTTAAAAACTGTACTTTGGGACATTTGTCAAATCTAAGGTTGAATAACTGACATTTCTCAACTTTAAAATATAGAAGCAAACCAAGTTTAATTCAGTGTAATTCTATATCGAAAATTCAAAAATGGCCCCTGACATTGTCTGAAATATAAAATTTCTTCAGCACCAAGGAAGTTTATGTTTGCTAGGAAGTTGGTTTTTCTGAGATTAAACCTTGGTCAGCATTTTAATCACCCCTCATGGTGGTTCAGGATAATCAGCTACTTAAGACTGACGTTTTGAACATCAGTCATAAGCATCAAAGGTCTAACATGGCCCTCCTGAGTGTTTATGTATAAAGACGTTGAAATATTCCACATACATATGATACATAACACATGTATGTACATACTATACACACTACACATGTATACACACACCACGTATAANTTACTATTTTAAATATTCCTAAATCTTAAAATATTTCTGTTTGCAACTAGAAAATGCAGTAGCTGTTTTGCAAAAACATGAGGTAAAATACTGAGGCCAAACTATAATGTTTTTGTGGAACTGAATTATTGTTTTGTCGTTTATACAACTGAAAGCAAAAAGCTTTAAAAGATCTTTTGCCAAGCATATTGACAGCATACATGAAGCAAAGACAGTAAGTCCATTTGGCGCTCAAGCTGTACAGAAGTCAATGTGTGCTAGTAATTCTCTATGCTGGCTCGTTGGATATGGCACTTTACATTTGGGACACTCGAGAAAACTTTCATCAAGGCGGCTGGAATGTTTAAGGGGAGGACTTCTGTCATATGTGGTCAGCTTCTTGTCAAATACAGCTTGCAAATCTTCTTGTGATTCCATATGTCCAGATTCCCGGAGTTTCTGGAAAAGGAGGAGCTTCACTGTAAGACTGGGACATGCATGCACTGATCAAATACTGAAAACCATATTAAGGCTTGATGACACACAAGCCTTGGGTGTGCCACAGCACCAAGGACTGTGCCCTGTTCAGCAGCAACAAGTTGGAGCAGAAGCACGTTGCAGCTTTGTCACGGTGCAGCAGACAAAGGGTCACACACTGACACAAAATACAGTGTTCCCTGTCAGCACCCTGACTGTTCTGGAGCTCCTGCTGCAGTGCTCCTGCTCCATGCTTGCTGCAGAGAAAAGCAGTGCCTGCCTGCCTGGCATGAGGCTCTCCACCTTGGGGAAACAGACACAAAGGATGGAGGGACACTTACTCAATGCTTGAAATAAGATCCCACAGCAAGAAGATGTATGTTTATGCAAAATCCCTGACGAAATTCACCTGCAAGTTATTCAGTACCTACCAGTGGTTCCAGACGGGTGATTTTCTCCTTGGCCTTGCCCAACTCCCTGAGAACATGGTTTAACTCATGCTTCAGGTTCTGGCGGTCTAGCTTTCCATTCTCTAAGTCTGTGGTGCATATCTGGATCTGGCAGCCCAACAAAGTGAAAAGTCAAAGTCAAAGTTAGTACAAATTGGGAGGAATGTTTCCCATTTATATATTTAAAGTCAGTTTTGCTCTGCACTAACATCTTGAAATGGGATTAAAAGGAAAATTTAAATGAAAAATTAAAAATTGCTGTTGCTTTCATTACAGTGAAATTCACACATGCCCAGTTATTAAAATCTCCCTTTGCAGAGGTGCAGTTTAAAGTTATTTTGGTTGGAGGATGTTTCAATTTCAAAGAAAGAAAATAAAAAATACAGCAATGCAATTATTTTTATAACTATATCAAAAATATATTACAAAACTTTAATTAGGTGATTAGTTTTAGGATGTTTCCTGTGCCCTGTCTGAGGCTTTACCTGTTGAACAAGTGATTGTGGAGAAAATAACATCAGGTTTGGTCATAGCCTCTTATCAGTACAAGGTTACAGATTTTCCTCCTGACAGATGTGTCAAAACTTTTGAAAGCATCAAGAGATTATGCACAGTTGAATATTCATGCCCAGCATTACTTTATTTAACACTAATCATTCTTAAATGTGAAGTTAATCTAGAAGGACTTTATGCTTATACACACAGATTAAATATCAGCATTTCAGCACATAATTGTGTACCTGTTGTTCCAACAAAGTTATCCTTGTGTGTTCTGCCTCCTGTCTGCGCAAAGATTTATGAAGAAGTTGCACCTACAAGGCAGATGAACACTTGTAACAAACAACTTCCCCATACAACAGTTAGTAAGTTTCAAAAGAATTTATAATGGGATGGAAGCAAACTCTTACATTCCAATGCCAACAGAAAATGTATGCCTGTTATGCAAGAATCAAACTCAGTTTAAAGCACTACTTCCCCAAGGAAAACCCTCGTGAGAAATTGTTATTGCACCAAGAAGGGGGAATGCAGGATGATGTTATTGTTAAAAACAAGAAACCAAAAACTGAAGCCTCCTAGGTGATTGCCAGGATGCTGACAAAAATATACTCAAAACACCTGTGTTTGCACTAACATGATATGATGTTAATAAAAACAACAAGGCAATTTTTTTTGATATAAGAGAACAAGTTTAAGGGTCAGAAAGTACGATATTCTAATCATTACGTAAATGCAGACATTAAAACATCCTTTCCTTTCAGCATGTATCAACTTTTATGATAATGCTGTTGTTGTTCAGCTTCAAAAAGTAAAATAAAATATAATAAAATAAAATAAAAATCTTTTAATGATTATTAACTAGTGAGAACCAGCCTGTCTTTAGAGACCTTAACTGTTGTTCTGGTTTTGGCCTACTTTGCTGACTCGTAAATTTTATTCTCTTATTTCAAATATCAGTTGTATTTCAGCTGCCAGGTGACAGCAAATATTAGTGGTATTCCATAGCTAGGAGCACATGATAAAATGAATTTTTAGCTTTCCTGTTCTCATTTAGTATTAGTCGCAAGGATGAACTATATTAGAATCAATTCAATATTTTCTCCCTTCTCTTTTGTGTCCCTTAAGACCAGGGAAATAAACAAACAAAGAAGTTTCTTGTTTAAACAATTCAGTTTTAACCACAAGGAGATGAGTCTAGACCTATGGAAAGAGCAGTTACCAGAGATAAGGATGGTCCATTCTGATTAACTATGAATTTTCATCTCTCTTGATTCTTTGCTAATGATCTCAAACTTCCAAATCCATCCACTTACCTGACGTAAAAGACCTTCAGACTTCTCTTTTTCTTCTCTGAGCTGTTCTTTGATAGTTTCATTTTCTTGTTTTAGTCTTTGTGCTTTCTCTTTAATTTCATTTTCATTCTCTTGAGCCCTCATTTCAGCAACCCGTTGTGACTGCAATAAGGCATTTAAACTCATCATTTCCCTTTGTGTTTCTTCATATGTCTTTTTAAGCTCATTAAGTTCAGATTTCAGCTGGGTTATAGTGCGTCTTTCAGTCTCAGGATCACTCTTAGCAGTCAGTAACAGCTGGTCATAGTATTCTTGCTTTTCCTCTTGTAGATGACCTCAATGAGTCAGAAATAATTGAGTTAGTAATGTGAAAAAAGCCTGCATTTAATAATCAGAGAACTAAATCTTTAACAGCATTTTAAGGCTTTTTAATAGAAATTGACATAGTAGGCTATTGCAGAGCTCAGGTAAGAACTGAACTTTGGTTGAAACAGCTTTCAATATTTATAATACATTAAGTCCCCTTTACTAATATACTTACTGGAAAACACAGTTCTCCTAAGGCCTCACGCATTATGCTGACACATGGGAATCTGACCCTAAGACACTGGATTCCTACTTCCACTTTTAGGCTCTTTAGCCAAGCTGCTGGCATTTCTCCCTCCCCAGAGATACCCTTGGATTCTACTTCAATCTTGTTGACCAAAGCCAGACCTTCCACTGCCTTTTGCAGACCATCTTTTCCAAATAGTATGCCATAATTTACTTCTAAATAGCAAATATAAAGGACTAGAATAGTTCTTTTGATTAAAACTGCTTGCTTCTTGGGTAGCAACTATTACTTAAACCAGGGTTAGAAAATTTCTGCTTGTTGACCCAAGAAAAGTTTAATAAGTAGGAAAAAATTAAGAGGCAGACTGCAAAAACTCAGGAGCAATACAAAATATATCTGGATGCAGAATGAGGGATGCAGAATTCCATGGGCTTTGCTGATTTTTGGCACTGTAAGCTTTGTGACTTTGATACTTTCCCTAATTCTTCAAAGTGTAATTTACTAGGGAGAGTTTCCTGCTTGACTGTTATTCCTTCCCTCAGCTATGAACTAAGCTCTACTTTCTCATTAGCAACACTCCTTTATAGGGCAGTGACATCCTCAGAGATAGGATGGAAACCTTTCCTTGGAAAAAGTTTTCATATGTACTTTCAACTTGTATAGCTAGGTTCTTAGAAACCTGGATTTCTGCTGCTTGAAGAAAGGAACTTTCTTACACCCTGACTTTAAGTTTCCTGGCTGCTTTTCTGGCAAAGCTTTGACTGCAGTAACTCTGGGGTACATTTCCAGGTAAGCTGAGTCTGCCTCCCTCTAAAAATACTGTTCATAGATTTCTGAGCAGCACCAAAACAAGATAATGATGCTATTTCACTGTTTTCCAGAAAGATTCAGACAGCAATACAGAAACCAAGCCACTGCCCATGAATTACTAATGGCAAGTCCGTGGGTATGCTCTTACTCCACATGATGCTAGTTCTGTTTAGTGAATTTACCTTGCAGGTCAGTTGCAGCATGTATGAAATTAATAATCTGGTAATAAGAAAAGCAAGTCAATGCCTTCTGGTTCTTCTGCTCAATATGATTTAATTTTAGTAATACTGAGAGGGTGTGCCTTATTGAGGAACTGCACAGCAAGGAAATGAGCTGGAGGTGGCCAGATCCTTATTGTGAAACACTGCTTTGGAGAGGTGCCAAAACCTGTCACAGGCTTTCTTGCCCTGTAACAACTGTTCAGGTGAGTAAAGAACATGGCAATCTTGAGTCATTTTTATAATATTTATTTTGAAAAAAGTACATTTAAAAAAATCTGATCCACACCTAGCTAATAAATCCTTAATGCTTCCATTATGGCGACTGAAAGTGTACTTTGAAGGATGGGAGATGTACATCTATTTGCCTCAACGCTTTCCACAAACAGAGAGGTTGCTAATAGAGTGTCAAGGCTGTTAAAAACCATCTTTGAAGTGGATAAGATCAGGAAGTACTTTTGGTCAAGTAACATAGCTAGATTACAGGAAGCAGAGAAATACTATTTAACCAAGTTTTACCATTAAGCAGTCAAAGTGTTGAGAACAAAGTCTTGATTTTAAGTGTGCTATAATTTGTTTTCAGAAAATTCATTCTATAGATAATTATGGTTTGGGTCACTTGTGGGGGTAAAAATAAAGTTGATACCTTCTGAATTTGATTTGGACTCTTGCTGGCTAACTCTTTCTGTCTTCTGTTCAAGTTCAAAGATCCTTCCAATCAATCCCCTGACATATGCTTCCCGTTGCTGGTCATACAGTAGCCACTGCTGGTTTTTCTCAAGAGCCTTCATAAAAAGAAACAGAAGAACAACAAAAAAGTCTCTGGTAATTAATCAGTTTTTAAAAGTATTTCTCTTATGTCTTCAAAATATTGAAATTTACATATTAGACAGTTTAAAGATAAGCTAGTTAAGTCTGCTGCAAATTGTAGTAATCTGTACAATAAATAAATAAATCCATCTTTGTTTGGAAAGTTAATTCAGGATGCTGAGCAGAAGTTAAAACTGCAGCAATGGGAAAATTATTTTAAGAACAAAGGCTTTCATGAGTCATGCCTAGATTCTGAAGAATTAACTTTTCAATCTCAAATATAAAATAAAATATACAATAACAGACCTGGAAAATGGAATAAAATAAAACTGTATCATTGCAATTTAATTTGTAAGATCAAGGACATGGACTTTTTAGCTGCTTGGCTCATAGACTTATTCATCTTGGAAGGGACCTCAGGAGGTTTCTGATCCAACCTCATGCTATCCCAGGCAGTGTCAGGTTCCTGGAAGCTCCTGACTTGTCAGCAACCACTTTATTCTGATGTTCCAAGCAAGGTCTTTCAAAGATGACAGAAATCTTAATTTTTTTCTCCTGCAAGTTTTTGGGTTTTTAAATTTAAATTATTGCCTTGTCACAAAATAATTTTAGGGATTATATTTTAGAGAGAAACATACCCTGTGAGGTCCCATATTACCCAAAAACGTACATGATGATAATTTACATTCTTCTACATCTCAATACATACGGTATGTGCTTGAAATTTACAGGAAACTTACATCTTTCAATTGTCTTTCAAGTTCAATGCTGTTTGTTTCAGTTTCCTGAGGACAAAGAACACTTGTTAGTGTTGTTTAAAAGATGGCTGAAACAGCAAAGCTACTCCTGTGCAACTATTAATATCACATAAATAGCACAATAATATTTTAAAAACTAAAACAGATACATTTAAAAATTGAAACAGATGCCATTTGTGTTTAAAGATCTTTATAATTGGTTGATGGGTTTTTTTTGAAGGATCCAAGTTATGTAGAAAGCCATTTCATATGTTTAAAATAGACTCTTCCGCAAAATATGGGACAAAGATTTACATGGAATTTATTCCGTAAGTCTGCAACTCATAGTTACATTAAAACATTTCCTAAGGAAACCATAATGTATTTTCTGCTGAACTGCTGTCTTGGAAGTCCCGAAGGCTGTTCCACAAAGAGCTTTTGAAAAGTGAAGATATTTAAGGGTATTATTCAAGTACACAAGGAGAGGTAAGTGTTTCTTCTCTTTTTGTACCCTCATACATATGGCAATGACCCAGACATACAGGAGTTGTTGGGGAAAGCCAGAGACCTCAATGCTTCCCTGGGATTCAGGAAGGCTGCAAACATCTGGGAAATCGCGCAGGCCTGTCTGGAAGCAAAAGGACAAACTGCCTGATTTTCTGGGACCTGATCCCCAGTACAGTGAGTATGACTTATGTACAAGTAGGAGAGTTCTTGAGATTCATCTAAAACTGGAGAGCAGTTACACAGTCATATTTCTTCCACTCTGACATGGATCTTCTCTGCATGATACAAAGTGGTTATGAAATTGTGTAGGTGTGAGTCAGAGGGAACTTCAATGAGGAATAAAAAAAAGTAGATTACTACCCAAATCCAAACTACATTTTTTCCAACGTTTTTCTATAGATCTTGGAACATGATTTACAAAATTTATAGCTGGAAAATATGGAACTTTGAATGTAATTAATTAACAGTTCCTAATAAAAATAGGATTTAGAGACACTGAACTTGTTTCTGTGAACATCAGAATCCTGCCTCAGTTAGAACTTTCCCAAAATTGTGTCATAAAACTGTTGTTTCCATTTCAGAGCTCATATGCCACCTAGCAGTTTCAAGCAGCATTGCTAGACTTGTTTTCAAGTTCTTCAAGACATCCAGTCAAAACATCATTGTCCTCTGTTGATAAATCAGTTAAAAATTTAGAAGAAAACTATGGTTTTAAAGTAATACATATGTTGGTGGTTTATTGACAAAAATATAATGAAAATCTGTTGACTTAATATACATTTTAACATCTCTAATGAAGTTCAAAGTATCTTAAAATTTAAAATAAATACATTGCATTTAAAGTGGTATTTCTCTATAAACTGCATTATCAGAGGTACTATATATACATGTGTTATCATTTAAAAGCAGTAGATGAAGATATTCTGTTATGTATTTGGCTATAGCAGAATTTCTAGAAATTGCTCAACTCCTGTGTAGAGTGCAGGGAACCAGCACCATCTGCAGGTCAAAAGCTGTAAAAGAAAGACTTACTGTCACCTATTTTTAGGCACCTGCGCCTAAACAACTTCCCTGTGCCCCTCAGAGATATTACTGCATTTTCCAAAGAACATTGGGATGGGGCAGGAGTGGAAAAACAACTGTGAAATCCTTAATGGACTTGTAAACACTGCCAAGGATTAGCACCATATCTGTTAACCACTTCACATGAGAAGAGAAACTCATTATTCCTGTCCTATCCTGTGTCACATTGATGAATGTACCATGTGTGATGCCATAGAAAGTAAAGACAATTAGTTTTAACAACTGAGACACAAATGAGGATTCATAAGAGCAGAGAGAAGAAATATATTCTCATGACTGAAGCTGAATTAGGTGAGGAGCTTAGTTTGTCTTTATTAGTGGCCCATGTCTCTTCTCGCTGCTGCCTTCTCACTCTATTCACTGAGCACACAAATCTGAGAAGGGCACAGTGCCTGCCTAAGCAACAGTGGATCATCCCTGGAGTACCCCAAGTCACACTACCTGTGTGTGAACTTGAACAAGGGACCTTGCAATACAGCAGGAGAGAATTCACTCCCCAGCTGTGTTGCCTGAAGTGTGTTCTCTGACTGCTCCTCATTTAGAGTTCAGTCTGGATATCATCTCACTTCATACAAGAATATTTCAGCATGCAACACAGCTTGTAAGAAAATTTAAAAACCATCCTATTTTATAACAGATATTGGTGCTTAGTGGGCACAAATTCCAATTTGTAATTGCAGTATTTCTTCAGTGCTTACCTGGGATGCCTGAGAACTATTGCTGGCTTTGTTCTCAAGATCAGAGCATTTTGCCATGGTTGCAGATAAATTATATTTTAACCGGTTCATTTCTTCTGACAGAGAACAAAGTAACTGTTCTCGCCTTTCTGCTTCCTTTGTTTTTTCCTCCAGTTGATTTTGTAGTAAGGAGACTTCACTATTCTTGGTTTTCGATCTCAGCTTGTCTTTTAGGTTTTGGATTTCTCTGTCCTTCTCTCCAAGAAGATGGTTGCATTTTTCTTTTTCTTTCTCAAGGGAAATTATTTTCTAAATGAAACAGAACAAATGAGTAAGTGTTAGTCTGTGCATCAAATGTGTTAGCAAGTTGACAGTAGTTCGAGATGATCCAAGCAGCAGGGTCTAGTGGAAGGTGTCCCTGCCCGTGGCAGAGGGGTTAGAGCTAGGTGAACTTTAAGGTCTCTTCCTACCCAACCCATTCTACGACCTTATGATTCTATGATGCTCACTTTCAAAGTTCTCTCTTAGCCTTTAATTAGCTGAGAGCATTACTTTTAACTCAAAGCAAACAATACTGGAGCAATCAGCTGAAATATTTCAAGTGATAGTAAAACCAGTCTGAAAGATGAAACAAAGAGAGAATGCAAAGAACCAAGTTTCACAGGCTTGGTAGGTACTCAGTTTTGCATATAAATAGAGAACACTACAGTATATGGGCCTTAAAACAAAAGCAGTACAAGAACTCCAAAACACTTCCAGCAAAGAGGTTGGTGCCTCATTTCTTAGTATATTTCTTAGTGTATTTGGTTGCTTTTGGGGAGCAGCAGAGCCTTCTTGCGAACTACATGACAGTGAGTTACAAGAATTATAACAAAGCATTCAGGAGAAGGACCTTGTTTTCCATATTATCTGGCCCTGTAGTTTCAAAATGTGCTTTAGCAGATATTTCCAAGATGCACTCTTTTTCCAGTAGGTCTCCAGCAGAGATATTCATTACGCAGAATTGGTACTGCATTTCAGATGCCATGGGGCTCTGCATGAACTTCAGGTGTGATAGCATTTAATTCTGCTGAGAAAGGCTGATGTTGAAATCCTGCACGTTAACATCCAGTCATTAGAAAGAGAAACTGAAAGAAAGTGAATTTGAGAGAGTCTTATTTAGGGAGTAGTTGAACACCACAGCTCACTAAAATTAAAATAGTGACACCAAAGAGTATCCAGTATATCAAACACGGCGGTGATTTTCCACCTGTTTTTCCTAGTTTATAGGAAACCAGTATTAAGTAACCAACACCAAGCAAACAACAAACACCAACAGACTCGGCAAATACACTAAGGAATTTAGCCAAAACTGTGCATGAGCTTCCCAGCCATAGCTCATCCATGGCTTAGGACTTCCCAACTGACGTTGTGGCACAGACACATGACAAGCCCTTTTGTTAAAAAAATCAGCCTCGAAATATTAGCATGCCCAGTCTACATTAGTTGTATCCATTTCTAGAGTCTATCTAAAGTTTCCCCATCCTTCTGGGAAGCCTGACAGCCTGTGACTAGGTCACCTATTAAGTCTTGAACTTCTCTCTCTGCAACCACAGGTTTACCTCGAGTGAAACAGTCATACAGACATACACATGCTTCGATACCTGGCAGTGTCTTCATTTCTGCTCCTTAGCTGCAATGGAATTAGTGGCCCAATTACAGTTTCATTTACCTAAAGCTGAGTGGAAGCTTGAGAATTCAATTCACATAAAGACACTGCACTTTTTGGTATGTTCTTAATCAAATGTTTGCAAACGTACAGCTCTTTGCAGGAAGTGCTTAAATGCTCCTCTGAGACGTGTTCTATTGGAGACGTGAGGACAGATCTAAATGGACTAATGGGCACCTCTGGCCTCAAGTCTTTGTATTGACCGGCCTTGTCAGAGTGTGATTTTACCAGCTCAGCTGTCATTGAAAAATATCTGAGAATGAAAGCGTGAAACTAGAAGTTTGTCTAAACTGTCTAACACTACTAAGCCAGTCGTGACATCAAAAGTTTTGAGAGGAAAGGTGGGGCTCCTGCTGCCGAGGCCGAGTGCCGCATCCGAGGGACGCGGCCCGCGCTGGCTCGGGGAGAGCCCGGCTCACCTGCAGGAGCCCGCTCCTCTCCGGCTCCGTCGTTTTGTCTTTGCCTGAGGCCGCTTCCATGGATTTTCGGCGGGCAGCGCCCTCCTGCTCACCCTTCTCGAGCCCGCTGGCAGCTCTGGAGATGCCCGACTTTAGGCCCCCCTTGCCAATAATTCGATCTATGGCGGTCTTGGCGATCATCTTGAGTCGCCCGTTCAAACCAAACGAGGCGCTACGGGAACAGCGATCCCTTCTAGCGGGCAGGACAAGGCTTCCGACAGCTGCAGTCGAGCGCTGGCTGCGCGGGCCTTCCTGGATGCCGCGGGGCTCAGAGGGGCCGCGAGGCACGGAGCGGGGCACGGCCCGGAGCGGGGCACGGCCCGA
>WBMY01015574.1:0-26878 GCA_013397315.1 Donacobius atricapilla
CGAAGGGTGAAAGAGGGATGCAGGTGAAGGAGGGATGGAGCGGAGCAGGGCGCTGCGCGAGCGGAGGGACGCGGCTGGAGGCGGGCGGGAGGGATGCGGGGTGCCACGGGGAAGGAGAGGGATGCGCGTTCCTTCCCCGGGGAATGGAGGGATGCGGGCTGCCCTGGAGCAGAGCAACGGTGCGGGGGATGCACGTTCCTCCCCAGAGGAAGGAAGGGGGGAGGAACGCAGGTCGCTGTGGAGAAGGAGAATGAGGGTTCCCTCCCACCCCCGGAGAAAGGAAGGATGGAGGGACGCAGAGCCCCCGAAGCAAGGACGAAGGGATGCGTGTTCCCCGCCAAAGAAGAAAGGACGGAGGGATACGGGGAAAGGAAAGCGAGGGATGCAGTTCCCTGCTGGGGGAAAGCTGCGCTCTCCCCATGAACCAACGGAGGGATGCGGGTCCCGGTCCCTGCCCGAGGTGCGCGAGCCTTGCTCAGGGCCGGGGTCCTGAGCCGCGAGCAGGAGTCGCTCCCTTCCTTCTTTCCCCCCTTCCATCCCTTTCATCATTTCCTCTGTGTTTTCTGTGTTGATTCATCGCTAGTCCCCCAGATCTCGGCTGAATCCAAAGCCTCACAAGTTACTATTTATATAAACCGGCAGGTTTTTCTCGCAGTCATTTTGTTTAGGGAGCGTTAAACGCATTTGTGGGTGGGGAAATGTCCTTTTGGTCTTTTATGCATATTTTAAGTTGTGGGTGCAAATTATATTTGCTTTGATTATTACCAGTTTGAATGCATTAATTTGATAGTTATTAAAAATAATGTGGGCTTAATTCTCGGCACCTGCAGAATATCATTTGGTTTGCAAATGAAACAAATTGAAACTCGGCAGAAAATAGGCAGTCCTTGCATGGTTATCCTGTAATTCTGCTCCGAATTGTGTTTCCGAGGGGCCTGATCCTGCCTGTCCCAGTGATGCTCAGGACTCTGTGCCCTGGGCTGGCTGGGCTGCAGGAACAGGGCCAGGGCTGTAGCTGTGTGAAGATATTATGGATCTGGCTGCTAATATTTGCATCTCTTTTTATTCGTTTTCCTCCCTCGTTCCTTCCTTAAAAGCCACGTGCCCCCGAACCCCTGGAGAAGAGGAGGTTGGCTTTTTCCTGCTGATGCTGTAGACTCCAGGGGTTGGTTGTTATCTTTGGTTATCTAGCTGTATGAGTGGTGTCGATTCTTCATAAAGCTAGATAACCGAAAGTAAAAATAACCCCATTACACGCCTGAGGAGGATGTGGAGAAGAAAGGAAATTCATCAAAAGGAAGAGGAGGAAAAGAAAAAATTAAAAGAAAAAAAAAAAAGAAGAGAAAGGAAATGAGAGGCGGAAAAAATGGGGGAAAAGACAACTTTCAGAGACTGGAATTAAAACCTGAGGTAGGATTTTTGTTTTGTTTTGTTTTTTCCCCCCTTTTTTTTTTAAAGAATCTATTTGCCTCCTGTGATTTTAAGAGTTTACTGATTCTAGGCAAGGGGAGAAACCATCTGTGTTGAGAAAGACAAAGATGTTGCCGCTCTCTCCTCGGCCGTTAACTGTAATTGAATTAACAAAGTAAAACTTCCAATCAGATTATGAATTAGTTAAGTCCAGGACCCAGACTACAGATCAAGGATGAACTTTCATTGCATAACCAGTCGTAGAGCATCAGAGAATCCATAAATCAATACAGATTACTGTGTTGGATTATCTGTTTAATAAAGCAGCAACAGAGCAATGTTTATTAATGGTTGTTCTGCAAACACGAGTGCTGGATTCTTTTTCCTTTTTTCTACCTTCCGGCCCCCCTCTTCCCTATCTGTTACACGGATACATTTATTTTCCTCCCTGACAGCTATAACTTGATATCAGTATTAGAAAGAAGGATATGGTGATTTGGAAAATGGTTTCTTGCCGTTTTCTTTGTTTTTCTTCCCTTGTGTCTCTATCCAAATGCTTTCTTTCTTCTTTTAACCCTTTGTCTACAAACGTTTCTTTGGACTCAAGATTCTAATTTGGGGATTTACAAATCATTTATATGTGTGTGCGTATATATACATACATACATATATATATATATATACTTGCGTGTGGAACCGCATGAGACTAATTTGGGAACTTGATTTTGCTTAATTTATCTTCTCTGCAAATTGATGCTGGTTCTTATCCCTCTTTAATGGATTATGCATCCACCTCTTCCTTATGAAAACTGGGATTTTTAAAATCTGCTCTACCGTAGAAGGGAATTTTGAGTCAAAGAGGTGAACTGGGTGCTTCCCACTTGCTTTTAATAATCAGATTGGGTGCCTGAGTTGCCACCTAGAAAACACAGCAACCCATTTGAAAAGGTGTCTTGATCTTGCTTAGAAGAACACAAAGATCTCATGGTGGATTAAGATAAAATAATATCAGAATGGTGATTTCAAGGAGGAAAAAAAATCCCTAAACCATAATAATAAAGAGCTAATGTGGGTGATGGCACCTGAACTAATTTTGGAAAGGAGCAATTATAACTTTGTGACTTTATGAAAACCCTCTTGTGAGAGATGTAGAAATGAGCCAACTTTTGACCTCTGCTGGACCCGCTCGTTTCGCTCATGTGCTCATTGGGATCTTTAAAAAAACCAAAAGGGCAGAAGGAACTGTCCCTGGCACTTTGTTCAGGGAAGGGCTGTAGTGCTGGGTGTGACGGGAAAGATTTATCCTGCTCATATGGCTGCTTGAAATTAATAAACAAGATATTATTCCCTCTCACCCACGGCCCCGTAATTCAGAGCATTTTAGTACATGTGTTAACTGGGAGCTCTCTAATGATCTGCTTGGAGAAAACCTTCCATCCATCTTCCCGTTGAGGTTCACCTGGGCGCTGCCATTGTTCCTGGTGCTGTTCCGCAGCCTGTGTTGGCAGTGACAGGGAGGTAGGGAAGTTTTTACAAGCTCTTATTGGATTCCCTGTTTTTGTCCTGCAATGTCCTCCCTGGGGGGAGTGAAGCGCTGCTCTCCTGGCCAGGAGGTTTGTCCCCAGTCGGAGAGGGACATTGCAGAGGACAGGGAAGCAGGGAAGCAGCTTCAGGAGCTTTGGTCCATGGACAGGGAGAGCACCATCCGAGGAAGGGGAGACATCCTCCGTGGATGCTCACACCCTGAGCATCTCGCAGGATGAGGTTGGACACCCTTGGCTTTGGTGACAAAGCGGTGACCAAGCTCTCTGCATGGAGCTCTCCTCATTCATCCTTCCCAGGCAGACCGAGCCAGGAGAACTCTTGCTGGTCCAGCTGGGTAGTTGTCACTCCAGCCAGGCTGGTGGACCAGGATGCATCTGTGGGCAGACATTGGCACTGAGTGGTGGCCCCAAGGCCAGGTGCGAAGGGGTGCGGTGGCTCCTCGGGGGGACGAGGGGCTCTTATTCTGGGTGAGCACTGGGAAGCTGCCATGTGCCATCCACCATTGGCCGGCGGCTTCCCTCAAGGAGGGGGAAAAACGCCTCCTCTCCAATCCGGGGCTGGGAGTGGTGCTATGTGAGCATCTTTTGGTGCTCTGGGTGACCAATCCTGGTCTGTGCGCCACTGCCATAGGCTGATTTTGATGGTGTCACTTCTTGGCTATAACAAAGGCATGAGCAGGAGTGGGGGGGATGTAAACTGGGACAAGGACGAAACTCATCCAAGAATTCAGCAAACCATGTGTGGAGGGCCCGGAGCCAGGGGCAGGAGGTGCCTGTGCTGGTTGCTGATGGAGAGGGTGGATTTAAAGCCCACCCGGGCCAAGGCTGGCTTTCTGGAGCTTTTGCACCTCATTCCCAGCTGTAAAAAGCTCCCTTTAATATGCTTGTGGCCCCATCACCATTCAGGGACATGGTGACACTGTGGGGCTAGAACACCTCCATGTTCATCACCCATCCCTTTGTGCTTGCAGCCTGGGAGGGAAATGGGAACCAGTTCCAGCCCACTCCTTGCCCCTCAGCCGTTGGATGGGTCCCTTGGGGTTCCTGGTGCCACGAGCTTTGCTGCAGTACCTGGGGTCTGTGCGTGCTGTCGGAGCATGTCACTCTTCGGCCGTGTGGAATTTCTTTTTAATTTGAGTTTTTGTTGTGGGGAATAACCATTTCCAGTGGCAGGAGTGTCTGTGTGACTGTGAGCTGGGCTCTCTCCGAGGGCTTTGGAATAGCCTTGCAAACAGCTGATTTTTAAAATTTTCCTCCTTTTCTCCCTGATTTACTCCTGTAGTACACTAGCAGTAAGCCCTGTGTGTTTGCATGACATTGATCCAAATTGCAGTTTACATGTGGCCATTTAAGCTTGCTTGGACACTATGATTTGACTGGTTAACACTCAGCACTGTCTACTCTGTTCTTCCTTCTGGCCGCATAACTGCCCGAGACATTAATAGGAGACACACTCACATGTTCGGGAGCGAGGTATCAGCTCTCCACATCGTTCTCTTGCTTAGCAGCAGTTAGGAGTCAGGAAAAAAAAAAAAAAAAAGAGCAAATGCAATACTTATTTTTCCATGATTCAGTGACCCATTGAGGAGAACGAGCCTATGCAAATATAATTGTTGAAAATTATTAATTCTATTCAGTAGATATTACTCTAGCTTCCGTCTTTAAAGCTTATGTTGGCAGTGCAGAAATGCAGCAGAGCAGTTTGTTGCTGAGGCCAAAGCCCTTTTGCACCGCTCTCATTGTACGAGTGATGTGCTGCGGGTTGGGGGACTGGCAAAAGGGTAGAAATACTTGTGTTGGTTGGTACTGCCAGTGGGTATGAACTTTTACTTTGTGATGGATAAAATATGTATATTTTTTACATTTCATATTTGACAATTCTCAGCCCCGAATGAGAAAAAGTAGCTAAAAAATGTATTTTAAAAAATCATGATTTTGTGGTGTTCGAGGGAAACAGACATTTCCCCACTGAGGGAATTTTTTGCTAGCCTTTTACACTTTTAAACTGAAAACAAAAGGAGGCCTTCATGCCTCAAGCCCTTTGAGGTCTCCCTAGTACATGAAGTATCCCTTGCCCTCCCGGCATAGTCCCGTGCACCCTGGGTTGGGCAGGTGTGGAATAGCACCGCAGTGCCATCACAAAGAAATCACACCCTTATGATAGAAATTTGCATGTATCTATTTCGTTTCTAAATACATAAATATAATTCCTTCCTACAAGCAATCATAGCTGGATTTGGAGGGAGAGGGGATGGTTTTTAGAGCTGCTCTCGCAGCAGGGCTGGCAGCCAGGGGTGACTTGTTCTGAGCAGCAGTCCTCCAAGCTCCGCTCTTTTTGGGGTGCCGTGTGGCCCAGCTGGTCAAGCTGGGTTTGGGGGGGTCTCTGTGCCAAGGAGAGCATGAGGGTTCCTGCCATGGGCACCTACGGGATCAGAAATGCTGATTGAAGCCTTCAGCTGCCGGACCGGGGCTGAGAGGGGAGCACATCTTTGTGCTGAGAACAGAGTCTTTCCTCTTCAAACAATCAGGGCTTCAAACCTCGGAGCGTTTTCAAGGGAGCGATTTTTATGTCGGGATTATGATAAACCGGCTGAGTGGGCGCGCTAAGCCGCCAGAGGAATCAGATCAGGCCCTGCTTTAATTTCAGCAAGTGGCGGCTGTGTGGGAACGAGGGCTGGGGTGATGCTCGGAATGAACCGTCTGGGCTCTGGGCCCCGCTGGCCCTGCCTCGGAGCCTTGCTGGAGGAGGGGGCGGGCGGGACCCTCTTCTCCTTGTCCCCGCCGTGGCTTTGCCGCTGGGGTCTGGTCGCCGATGCCCGGCGCCTCGCGAGGTGCTCTGCAGTACCCTGGGATGATTTGGGGATGGCCAGTGCCGCTCTCTCTGTATGGCAGGAGAGGCGATTTCTTGAATTTCTCCGCCGATCCCAGAGTGCAAACGTGGTGCTGGGTGCCCAGCAAACGGGGCCGGGGGGCTCTCCCGCACCCTGCCCGGGGGAAGCGGGTGCCAGTGCCCCGAGGGAGGTACTGGAAGGAAAATGATGAGCTCTGTGGTCTTCAGGCTCCCGGGAGGAGACGGGCGCCCGCGGGCAGGTCGCTCAGATGCCGCCGGGGTGATTGGATGTGAAAGCGGAGCCGCGGCTCTCGCCGCCCGCGCCGGCAGCTTCGCCCTCCCCTGTGCCCGCCGCGGCCGAGGGAGGTTTTGCTGGCCCAGCCTTGTGTCACAGTGCTGCCAGCACGATGGGAGGGGGGCCTAAAGATACTCCTGGGGCCGCATTCCTGCTTTCCCGGCGGCATTCTCAGGACAGATAGAGAAAGGGAGGTGTGCGCCAGTCCCGGCGCCGCTCCGCTCGCCACCTCCCGCTCTACGGGCTGGGCGAGGGGTGGCGGCCGCCGGGAGCCGCCAGGATCTGCTGCTGGCAAGGCTGGGATGGCCCTGGCGAGTTTTGCAGGAAAAGAAATGGGGAATTTTCTTTTAGGGGGTCCCGTGCCAGCTGAGGAGAGGGATGCCCAGAATCCTGGGATTAAGGCTGGAGGGTGTACTGGAGTCTGCGAGGCTGGTGGGGAGATCTTGGACCGGCACTCCTGGCTGAATCCACCTCTGGTTATCAGCGGATCACGGTCTCGTGCTCACTGGATAACTCCAGGATTTATCCTGCTACAGCTGACAGCAGACTCGGACCTGGCATCTGTAACTGTACAGCGAAAGCTGTGTAATCCTCACCCAGCATCGACGGCCATGGCTTGAGCTTCGACTTTGACAGACCAGGCTAGGTGTAAAAATAATTGTAATTCCACTTTCGGGGGTTTTAATATTACCGGAGCAGGGACAAAAGGAGTAGTGCCAGGATGTTGGTGCAGGAGGAGGGAGCATCCATGTTGGGTGCGTCTGCTGGCTTTAACTGCTTGGTCTTGTGTGATGCATTTTTACAGGCAGGTGGAGGACATGAGGTGGAGCTTGCTCTGGGATAGGGAGAAAATGCAGGTTCTCAGAAGGGGGGAAAAAGTGCTGATTAATAGGTGTTGGGAGTGAAAAAGACTGGATACTCATTGGTGGTGAACTGGTCTGGTTTCGAGCTCTGTGTGACTCCAGGGGGCTGTTGGCTAATCTCGTGGCCTTGCATTGTTTAGGTCAAGGCAGGTAAATCAGGTTTAATTTGACCTTCGGCAAGTTCCTGCCTGCTGGAAACTCATCTTTTATTAAAAAAAAAAAAACAAACCCAAAACAAACCCAAAAAACAAACAAACAAAAAAAACCCCCACAAAAACCAAAACAACAACAACAAATAATCCACAAAAGATTTTCTGGATCAGTGTGTGAACTCTGGGAAAGGGGGTCCCTTAGATCCTCTTCACCCATTTGGAGTCACAAAATAGTCTTTGGGAAGGAGGAGGGTTGTCCCTAAGAAATCTGCTTTGTTTCATCTATCTCTCCCCCTCCATCTTTTAGTAAATTTCTGCTATTTTGGTTGAATGAAACGTTCAGCTTTTACAGTGCTTCATAAGAGCGGACTGTTTCAGGGATTCCCGGGCTGAAGCGGGCAGGAATGTGTCTGAGCCAAATAACCTTCCTCTGGCATCAGCAGACACCAGCTGCTCAGGAGGAAAGTGCTTGAAACCCTACAATTATGGGATAATATATTCCAAGAGAGTTTCTTGGCTTTCCGTTCCTGAGCTGGAGAGTTTATATTCCCTCCCTGATCCTTGTAAAATGTTGCTGAACTTGGATGTTCTTGTCACCTGCTCCTTGATGGTGCCAGGAGTGGGGACAATCCCGCGGCAGCAAACGGCAGGGGCTTGGATCTGGGCAGGAAGGGAAAAAGCCAAATTTTCTGGCATTTGCTTTGAATTTGCCTCTGTGACTATGCTTGTGGCAGAGGAATCATATCTTTGAAAAGATCTGGAGGGACACCTCCTTCCACAGCCACATTGTCAATGGAAAAGCAATGGGGAATTAACAGTATAGCTTGGATTGCTCAAGGGAATTAGGAACATCATTTGCTCAGGAACTTGGATTAATCCTGCAGGGCACTGTCCGTATCCAGAGGACTTTTCTTCCTGCTGGGCCCTGGCCAGAAGGTGCAGCAATTGACCCCTCTGGCTGGGGGAGGTTTGAGGGCTCGTGATGCTACGCCGGACTAGAGAGGAACCACGGAGGACGGGTGGCCCTGGGCCACCGCCCCACCCCACAGTTTTGCAGCCAAACTCCACTCCCTGGAGATTTTTCTCTCTTCTTCCCCTTTGTTTTGCATTCGAACAACAAACCCCACTAACAAACACACATATTTTTCTTCTTATTATTCTTTTTCATGAAAAAAGGTGTCTTCAACATTAAACCCACCCATATGCAGGAGCATCAGCAGGGCTGGCTGGATTTCTGGAGGCAGAGCTTTCCCATGGAGCTGCGCATCCCCTTAAGCTCTTTGCTCTAGAAAATCACTGATTTTTGGAGATGAGGGAGCGGGAGGAAATCTGCTTGGCCGCTTTGCCCAGCTCGGCTGAGGCTCTGACAGCATCGGGACAAGCTGGCAGAGATGCCGGAGTGAAAGCAAGCTGCCTCCCTCCTCTGGTGCAAGGGATGGCCACGGAGCAGGTTGCCATGGAGAACCAGGATTATTCTGCGCCTGTGTGTACAGGCTGGGGGGAATATCGTAATTTTTTGAAAAAACATTTTTGATGGAGTGTGATGCCGTCAGCGGCCGTGCTCACCCGACCTTGGGAGCGGCAACCTCCAACCCCAGCCCCATCCCCTCCTCCCCTCCTCGTTCAGCCCTAGCTCCTGCCCCAGCCCCTCCATCGGACTCTTATCTCCAATAATCCCCCCGTAAGAGGGCTTTCTGCTTGTTATGACACCCAGTGAAAGCGTGGGAGAAAGATCCTTTCTTCGCCCTTGTCCTCCACAGCCAGCCACTAGCCTGAATGGGAGGCTTTTTTGTGTCTCTGTGTGCCTGACTAATTGAGCTGAAGGACTTGCGTCTGGAAGGGCTTGAAAGGGACTTTTGTTGCCACTGCAGAGTTTGTGGAAGGCGAATGAGCCCTGCTTTCTTAGGGAACGCGGGTCCTGGGCAAATTTGACTCTTGAGTGCTCACGCCTCCCAGTTCTTTGGGAAAATTAGAAAAAAAGGGTGGTGGGATTGATTTTTTTGTGTTGTGTGTGTGGTTTTGGGGTTTTTNTGGCTGTAAAAAAGGGCTTGGTGAGATGAGTTAAAACTCGCTAAAAATAACAGTATCGGAAGCCCTCCAAAAATAACAGTATCGAGAGCCCTTGCCTCCAAAAATAACACTATCGAGAGCCTGTGCCTTCTGCATTTTTTATGGCCTGATAATCAAAACCCAAATCTTCTCTATGATTCCATGGGAAATTGTTTTGTGGTCCAAGGATGCTTTCACATCCCATTGCATCCTGAGAGGTGATGAGCACTAGCTATCACAAGACAGTTTAAGTGGCTGCTGCAAAATTCCTCTTTTCCTCTTGGCCTTAACAGGAGTGATGAAAAGTTGGGATTCTCTCTAAAAGGGATTTAATTGTTGCTTTGTGTCAGGTGATCCCCAAGTGATTCCTGACACCACCAGTGGCAGTGTGGGCATGCAGGAAGGAATCTTCCTTCTACCTATAACAGCCCTTGCCCCACATCTTCCTTAAAACACCCAACATCCCGCTTGGTAGAAAAACGGAGGCGTTTTGCCATAGCAGTTTGGGACTTTAAAGGCTCTTTTCCACTGGGAAGTTTGGCTTGGGGCACCTGGACTGTCATCCCTGCTGGTATCATCTGCTGCATTTTTGTTCCCGTCACAAGAATGTGGTATTTCTGTGTGTCCAGGGTATTTTCTTGCTCCCTTTGCTAATTTTTCATGATCTGATACTGGATTCATTCGAAGACCTTCTCCAGCCCATCTTTTCCCCACGGTGTGGCCATGCAAAGCCTACTGCTGAGTGTCTCACCTGGAAAACAGGCTCTGACAAGGAGGGACCACGGGGTTTGGGAGGAAAACGGGGCTTTTGAGACAGAAAATTTCTTGGCATCTGACAAAGACTGGACAGTGGCGTTTGAAGTGGCTGATGGGAGAAATGGGGAAGAAAGTAACAGTATGGGATCACTTTGTTCCTATTGCTTATTTCCCATGGGATGTCCAGGTCCTGCAACTCATTGAGAAGCCACTTAAAATTATTGTCCATAATATATTTTCCATAAATATATTTCCACTGTAATTTCTCAAACCTCTTCCCTGTGCCCCCAGCCCTGTCCTTCCTTTATTCCAGAGATCTTGCAGGTCCTTCCACACAAGAAATTACTGTGGAAGCTGCTGGAGTCCATTCCACCCCCTGTGTGGATAAACCCTCACAGGGTGTGTTATTGATTTCTAATGACAAGGGATTAAAATGCGTTGAAAGTCATGTTTTTAATGGGGTGATGTAGAGGCTGCAAATTCCCACAGTATCTCTTTTCCCACCCTGTGCCCAAAGGCTGCAGATGGGTTCTTCGGGAGTTTTCCAGGACCAAAGAGGTGCATCAAGATGGGGGAAAACCAGAACAAATGGGTTTGAAACAGATGTAGACATAAGCAGCGAAAATTGATAGAGAAGGAAAGTGAAGGCAAAAAGAGGTGAATGAACAGAATGGCTCTCTAAACAATAAAAAAAAGATCAAAAATTTAAAAATCACTTTTGGAGATGGAGCCAAACAGCTTTTCATGTGACTCCACTTGGAGTTTTTCAATCCAGCAATTTCTGCACCGCTCTTTGGCAGCATTGTGCTAAACCCAACCTTGGTTTTGTGTCCTGCAGCCCGAGGCCCGTTCTGCCGCAGTTCCAGGGATGCCCGCGACACCAGGTATTTGTTAATGCATCCTGACTCATTGCTGTCCCGGAAAGCGGCAATTTCTGTGTGTTTGGGTGCTCGTGGGGCAGCATCTGAGGGCTTTGTCCTGTCAGCCCCATGCCAGGATAATGCAGTTGTGTATTGATCATCAGTGATTAGCAGTTCCTGGCCATGCCTGGGCATGGCTGCACCCACCAGCATCCTCCAGCCCTTCTTCTGCACAGGACTTGGCTTTCTTCTTCCTTTTTTTTTTCTTTTTTATTTTTTTTTTTTTGTCTGTCTGTGTGTGTGTGGTTGGTTGGTTTTGGTTTTGTTGGTTTTTTAAAATATTCTTTCCAATAACTAATTTAAAAAGAAAAAAAATCACCCAATTCCAGTTTTGGAACGATGTGTGAACTTGGAAATTGGGGCTTGGAGTCAAAACAAGATGAAGGAAGCAGAGCAAGGCTCCTGCTCTTATGGGCTGGAGGCCAGAAGACATAAAGAAATCCAAATTACTGGTGCCTTTAAAAAAAAAATCATTATTTATTTATTTTTCCTCCTCTTTTTTTTTTTTTTTAAATTAAGGAAAGAGGTTTGCCAAAGTGCACACCTCAAGTATATTTTATCTTTTGCAGAGACCTTATTATGCTGGAATCAGCTTAATGAAATAAAAGGGTTTATTTTTTTATAATTGACCAGCAGTTCTGGGCTCATGCATTTCAAAGCATAGCAAACTGTCTCTAAACCAATGATTTTTATGATGTGTCATACCAAACCCCTAAGATTTGAGAAATTCTTGTCCTTGCACAGATTATTGCTGCTGCACATAACACCTTACAGCTCAAATAACAAGAGATTTTGAGTAAATTGGGAAAAAATATCAAATGTAAAAGGAGGTGTAGAAAAAAACAGAAAAATCAGGAGGTTTTGGAACAGATAAGGAATTATTCTCGGGCAAAACACAGCAATAATCCTAAAGTGCTTTATTTTTGTGAATCAATACAATGTTGCTATAAAATATTTAGAATTCTGCCATGTATCTATTTCTCTACTTTACAGCCCACTGTAATATTCATAATTCCTGCAATCCCGACATTTGGTAAGCACGATGTCACTACCCAGAATTTCCTTGTTTCAGTTCCCAGCACTGGGGCCGGGATCAGGAATCAGGATTTTTACAAAGGTCTGGAGGAATGGGGCCGTGGTCCCACACTGAAGCCATGCACATTTCAAATGCACTCTGAGCATCCCAGGGTGCTGGACAGGTCACAGGGATGTGCACTGGAGCTGCAGAGCTACCACTGCCACCCTCTGCTCCTCCCTTTCTCTCTCCTCAGAGGACCACGGGCTCACCCAACGCTGGGGGAAATGGTAATTTAATTTTTTTTCTCAATGAAAACACAGGGAAAAAAACCCAAAAAAACCCAAACCAAAACAAAACAAAAAACCAAAAAAACAAAGAATAGAATCTGGGTGTGCTCTGTGACTTTACTGCCAACAGAAGTGCAGCCAGGGGCTGCAAGGCCAGCCCAGTGAGTGGGTTTGATGTAAGCAGCCAAACCCTTGAGGCTGCCAGGACCCTTCACTGCTGCATCACCGGAGTGTTTCACCTGCTAAGAGTGGCCTGCTTCTATTCTTTCCCTTCCTTTTCTTTTCTATCCTTTACTTTATTTTCTTACCTAACAGTTATTTAATTTTATTTTTTCAATTTTCCTTTTTTCTTTATTTTCTGTCTTTATTTTCCTTTTTCATGATTCATTTTCCTTTTGTTTTATTTTTCCTTTTATTATTGTTGTTGTTTTTAAATTTTTCTTCCTTTGTTTTCTTTTCCCCTTTTAATTTCCATTTTTTTCCCCAATTTCGCGCTTAAGCCTGCTTAGTCTTGTCTCCTGCCGGAACGTTTAACGAAGGGGCAGCCGCTCCCACGCCAGTGGGGTTTTTATTGCTGTTGTTGGTATTTTCCTGATGCTTTGTTCCACCCTCCCCACCTTGGCGCCCATCGAGGGGTGCGGGTCGGGGTGCCTGCGATGGATGGGGAAGCACAAAGCCCCAAGGAAGACATGAAGGCTCTTGTTATCCGGGCCGCGCAGGAAAGAGTTAACCCATTAGAAATTCCGAGCCCTTCTTCCGATAGTTAAACCTGATTTGCATGCATTTGCATAATGAATGTCATTTGCATTCTTGGAGGTTGGCTACTTCTGTGGGAAAAGTCAAAGCAGGATTGCGGGGAGGGTAAAGGGGGGTCGGTGAAGAAAGAAGGGAAGATTTTTTTTTCCCCGCACCCCCGCGCATCCCTGCCCCTCGCCCCCCTCACCCAAATGCTCTTTTTCTTCCCCTTCTTTGCCCCCATTTTTCCCCCCTCGAGGCCTTGCTGCCTCTCCCTTCCGCAGGACGCACAAAGCCAACCATCGGTGGCTAGGCCGTGGCGAGGCGAGGCGAGGCGCATCCTCTCCCGCTTCCCCCCCTTCCCCTCCTTTAATTTCTGCCTCTAATTCCATCTTGGCTCCCGTTCCCGGCGCCCTGGCGTGCGGGGGGCTGCGGCCCTGGCCCTCCCCTCCCTGTGGGTGCATGCGTGCTGAGGGGGAAGGCAAGGTGGGAGCCACCATTTTAGGCAGCTGATGTGTAAAATGGCCGATTCCCCTTCCCTTGGGCCAGCCACGCGGGCGGGAGCCTTCCGGCACCTTCGGCCGCACGGGACGGAGCCGCTCGCGGCGCTGCGGGTGCCACGGCCTCGCCACGGGGCCTTCAGCCTCGAGGGGCTCATCCCGGCCTCGCCGTGGGCATCTGGGATTGCCCTTTTCCCGCCGTCGCTGGGGCGTCACGGCCACGAAACCCCCCCAAGCCAACCCACACCCCAAATTCAGCCTCTTTTCATCTCGTCTTCAGGTTTTGCACATGGGAATGGCAACAAAGGCAGTTCTATCATCTTTTTTTATACCATATTTTTAAAATTCTTGTCAAAATACCCTCCGTGCCTGCTGGGGACATTGTGGGGCTTGAGGCACGGCTGCAGAAATTTTTCCAAGATGCACTAGATGACGTTTCATTCTTTGTGTACTGTGATAACATTAGTGAAACAGCTGTTTAATTATTTTTTTTACCCCCTCCTCCCTCTTTTGGACTAGAAAAATTCAATAGCCTCATTTTTTCTCTTGCTGAAACCATTTCGTGGCTGTTTAAGAAAGGGGAAAAGAATCAATGCAAAACAAGAGTGACTTCATCCTCTCCTGTGCGCAATGGGCTGAGGCATGAGGCGCTTCGCCTGGTCCAGGTGATCTGTGGGCACAAAGTTATTGTGCTCAGGTTAATGTGAGAGAGGGGAAAATTTTCTTCACACAGCTGGTGGGGTGGGAAGTGATTAATTTTACTACAGCACTTGAAATACATTGGGGTGTTTTATCTGAAGACCCATTGCAAGAGGTTTGTGGTTTAGGTGAAAATCTTGGTGTTCCATGAGGCCGTGTTTGTTGTTCTTTTTAATTTCTCCCCATCCCTCTGTTGCCATGAGACCTGGAAACTTAAAAGCCTAAATATGCTAAGTGAGTTTAACCCTGGTGTGACGGGAATTTTGAAAGCAGATTAAAACCGACTCAAAATTTATCCCTAGAAGAAAAATAAATCACACTTTTTGCTTGTGGGCTGATGCCATAGCCCCAGAAGCCTGGCTGGGGGCAGCCCCGTGGGGAACGTGGCTGGGCTTGGCTCTAGCCTGGTCCCTGGTGGGGTCTGTGAGGTGGGAAAAAGCTGGGGAAGGGATGACTGTCACCGCTGTAGCCCTTTAGCTGGAGCTGGGAAGGGTGTGCGGCCATGCGCTCCACTCTGCCTGCCAAACGTGCTTAGTCAGGAATGGGAAATACTTCCCTAAAACTTGCAAAAATGCGCTAAGGCTCTTAGCTCTTGGGCTAAGCTGCAGCTACTTAGTCCATTTCTCACTGCTTTTATTTATAACCTTCTGCCTGTGCTGGGGGGGGGGGGTGTTTCCTTTTTTTCTGGTTCTTTCCCTGGAATGGGGCACAGGAATGTGTCGGAAGCAGAGCTGGAAGGAGAGGATGGGTCTAGGCATTGCTGCTCTGTTCTCACCAGTGCCACTCACTGGCTTTGCACCACTGAACTTTCACAGGACCAGATTGTCTCTGATTTCTGTAGTGGTAGTGGTGATTTATAGGACTAATGGACAGGAGAACAAGCTCTTTCTCTGGCTCTTCCTCACTTAAGCCATGTCAGTTCTGCACTAGGTATCTAAATCCATGTATAGCCTGTGAGTAGCCATAGCTGGAGGCAGAGTTTATACAGATGGAAAGTAAATAAAGTGAATATAAATATATTATTAAAATATAAAACAGTTCTGTAAGGATACTCCCAAGCATCCAAAGGGTCAGGGCTACTCAGTTTTGGTATTTTCAAGCGGGGGTGAGCGGTGCTGGTGCTTTGCCACTTGGTTCCTGCTGCGCTGAGGGTGCAGTCACAGGGTATATCCCGTCAGGCTCCTCCTTTGACCCAATACTCTTCCCTCAATGAGGTTCTTGCTGGTGATGGGTCTCCCTGTGCTTGGCCACAGTGAAGAGCTCAGGATGGCCACCGGGATAATGCCCCCAGGCCTCAGGGTGCTCTGGGCTTGGGTTTGGCTTTGGGCCTTGCGGGAGCAGTCACTGGCCTGGGCAGGGCTGGAGACCTGGAGAACACAGCTCCCCAGAAGACAAAGAATAAAGAAGGTGTTTTTTGACTTAGATTTAGAGTTTTTGGTCCTGCTTGTAGCTTTTGACCACTTGGAGCTGGTTTTGTTCCATGGCTGCAGTGAGATGCTGACTGGCACCACAGCTGGCAGGGACAGGGAAGGGTACAATGACAGCTTTTCCCCATTTTGAATTGCCCCAGAGCAGATCCAGGCTCCTTTTGCTCCCTACAAGGCTGAGGCCCCCCAGAGGCATGTCAAGTTAGGAAACCAGCCCAGTTTCAAAGATGCTGAGAGTTTTCCAGAAGGATTCTCTATTCCTCATTCCTGTTTCGTGTCAGAATCGTGGCTGTAATCTCCCTATCCTGGTGTAATCCAGCCAGGGAACACGGGTCTGACATTTAATGAGTTCCGATCCTCTTTTCTCTCTCTTGCCAGGCTGGACATGGGTGCACCCGACGTGATGCTCATTTTCTGGCTGATGAATTGTAGGTCTCTGGCCCTGGTGAGAGTTCACTGGGAATATCCTGGTAAGTGGATTTTTTTAAATTTTGAATTTTTTTAAAAGACTTTCCCTAAGCTCTTACACTGGGTCTGGCACCATCAGGCTGCTGGGTTGGGCTGAGTGTCTCCATGGCAAGTACTTGGGGACTGGTGAGAGCTTGGTGACCACGTGGTGGGGAAAAAGAGGAGCCAAAATCTCTGTGGTCAGCAGTACCTTCCTTGATGACCACTTGGTCCAAAGTCTCAAACATCTGGATTTTTTTCTGTGTTTAACATCTTTTTTCGTGGGCTTGTTAACTCATAATGCCCAAGCCCTGGGGGTGGTGTCTATCTCATCCACAGGAACAAAGGGCTCCTTTGGGGTTCTTTGGGGAGGGGGGATTGCCTGTTACATGGAAAGCGGATAATAAATGTGTTTCTGTTGTGTTTGGTTTTAGCTCAGATTGGCTCATTATTACATGAATTGGGAGTGGGGGTTATATAGAAAACCCCACCCTCCAAAAGCCATGAGCCGTGAGGAGCTGCCAGCAGGAGCTTGTCTTGAGGGACCCTCAGCAGAAGCCCCTCACCATGGCTGATCCCACTTCAGCCTGCTCCTGATGGCAGATCGTGGCCTGGAGCACGATGTGGATCCTGATTTACACCAGCGTCTGTCCAGGCTGACCAAGGCTGCTGACCAGGGCTGCTGACCAGCACCAGGCCTCGGCACAGGGACAGAGCACCAACTCAGGCACGGACAGGGCGCAGAGGACACCAGGACATCCCCATCCTGCCACTGCACATCGCCCTGTGGGCCGCTCACTGGTGAGCCTGGGGATGTGCTACCACTGGGCTGGGTCACACTGGGGCGTGGGGAAGCTGCGTCCCCTGAGGGATGGGGATGGCAGGCAGAGCCCACAGCAGTGGGCAGCTGGCCTGAGGTGGAGGTGATGGCAGGGGGAGAGGTGTTGGGAAGGGACAGTGCGTTTATTATCGAGGCACAGCTGAAGCGGGTCCTTTGCCAGTGGTCAAGTCTGAATCACAAACTCTGCATTGTTTCTGAGTGTGTTCAGCACATTTCCCTTCTCCCCCTCCCTTTCCCTTTCCTCTCCTCTCGCCCTTGCACAAAGCTGTCATTGTGCCGGGGACTTGGTGATGGCAGCGTTGTTATTTGGTAAAAAAAAAAAAAAAAAGAAAAAAAAAAACAAAAAAAAAAAACGAAAAAAAAAANGTGGGGAGGGGGGACCCAACAAGGTGAAGAGGTTTAAATCAGCTTAGCCCAAATGCCAATTAAAAACCAAAGAGGATTAGGCTTGTGATCAGCAGAATAGACAGTCATTGTACCCGGGAGGAGGTTCCCCCTCCCCAGGCCCGACACAGTGGTGCTGCAGGTTTCACTGGGATTGGCACCGCTCTGCTCCCTCGGCAGAAGGGAGCAGGGCAGGGCTGCCCCTGACCCCAGGGCTGGGCTGTGCACCCACCAAAGCACTTGGCAGAGCAGACACAGATTCCTGGGCCAAAGACATTTTCTTGCATTTTTAAAGTGTGTACGAGGACTCTTGTTTCACCTTGAGTTCAACTGAGCAAGGAGAGGTTTCAACCAGGGGAAGGTCTGCCCTGAAATCGGCTCTTGGGCTGGAGCATCCCTTGGCCGGGGGCTGGTGCAGGGTCCCTGGGGTGAAGTCCTGTCTGGGGATCTGAGCACTGTCCCCATCTGGCCAGACCCCCATGAGCATCTCAGATGCTTGTGCTGGCTGAGGGCTCTCTCCAGCTCTAGGACCCTTGGTCAGACCTTTGCTCCAAAGCAGCCAGCGCATCACCTTTGCCACAGGCCGTGGTGACAAAGTGCCACGACCATCACACGAGTTCTGCTCCACCCAGGTCATCTCTGGATGTCCAGAGAAGACTAGTTCTTCTCTGCTCCATGGCCTGGAGATGCGATGTCAGTGCTCTCTGCCTGGTTGAGTCCTCTATGCTGCCCGCTAACTTGCTGTTTCCATGGTTTGAAGTCTGAGGTAGCCAGAACCCCTGGTCCTTGTGGCCTCCTCACCTGTGAGAGGAACCCAGACTGAGTGAAGTGTGTCTGGGTGATTGCTTGGACTCAGAGTCATGTGGCTCACCCAGTTCTCTCCCAGTATGCTGGTAAACTCCAACAGGAAGATGCACTGCACCATTGTGGTAGCAGAAATCAGTCTGTGGCTGCGGCTGTTTCATTCCTGACTCTACTGACAGAGCAGTGAAGGCAAATCCCCTGCAGCCAGAATGGCTACACTGGTGTGAAAAGGGTGTTGCCAGAGCAGGAGTGTCCAGATGCCACACTGGCTACTTAAAATGAGTCCTCACTTAGGTAGAAAGTGTAATTCTACACTAACTTTGAGGCTATTTATGTAAAGGAAAGTTGCCAAATGTAGGTGGGAGCTGGGCCAGGTAGGGAGAGGTTTAAGGGACGTCAGCAACAAACTCAGGTGGAGCTTGAGCACCTCCATGTCTGAGTGGGGGTGAGCAGCCTGAGCCCCCCCTCTTTTAACCTGCTGCTGCCTGGCAGTTGGGGGTGCAAAGTGATCCCCTGCACACCTGCCCTGCCTCTTCTCAGCGTCTGTGCAAGGTGGATCCTTTCTGCTGATGGGGACCGCCTCCTGGCTGAGGTCACCTTGGAGCTTGGTGGATGCCACTGTCCTGCTTTGCGCGGGAGTCCAGGGATGGCTGCGGGGCAGCCCGTTCCAGCTCCAACCATCTCCTGGAAGACACTGAGCTGAGACCTTGCTGCTGTCAGCTCTAGAGGCAAAATGCTCCCAGCCTTGAGCCAGGGAGAAGAAAAAAGGGAGTGAAAGGGCCTTTTCCCTCAAGAGTAGAAGGAGAAACCATCCTGCTTCTGGACCAGGAGCTGCTTCTCTCCGATCTTGGGCACAGTCAGCACTGTGGCTTAAGGGCCACAGTCGTGGTGCAACAGGCAACTCTGATGCTGAGGTGGTGTTGCTCAGAGGAGGCAGAAAGCAGAAAAGCCGTGGAGCAAAGGAAATGTGCTTTGAGGGGACGGGGAAAGGGTGAAGGGGATGCTCTGGGCTGGGAGGTGCAACGCCTCCACCTCCCTCCTTCGGAAGCCCCCGGTGCCGCCGCTGTCGCCACGCCGGGGGATGCCCAGCAGCGTCCAGCGAGCGCCCGGGCTGTGGGAGCGGGGGAGAGGGCAGGATCCGTTGCTTTTTGTTGCTGCCGTGTAATTTATGATATGAGAGAGAGCCATTGTCTGGACCCATCCTGTATTTTTCCGAGGGCTTTGCCTCTCTTCCCAGCCCCCCGCTGTGCTCCTGCTACTGTACGGTTGCTATGGGGCTGCTGGCCGTGCCGCGGCTATGCGGGGCAGTGCCGGGGAGGGCTGCCCGCCGCGGCCGGACCCATCTGGAGCCCCGAGGCCGCAGCCGCAGCCCGGCGGCCCCGCTGACGTGCCGAGGGCCTGGGAATGGGGCTTTCGGCCCCGCCAAGTTCACGGCCACCGGAGGCATTCAGCTGCCGGAGGGGCGGGGTGGGGGGCAGCGGGATCTGGGGCGTTTGGCTCCATTCTCCCTTCCCTTTCAGCGCCGGCAATGTCCTCGGTGCATACAGATCCCCCGTCCCTTTCTCCTCCTGACAAGTGCGCACATAAATAAATTACCCCACCGGGCGAGTGTGGAACAATCTGTCCCCTAAATTCTATTCATCGCCAGACAGGACTCATTATTCCCCCGATTAAAGCCGCTGGAGTAGCTTGCAAGGGTTACAGTTACTCTGTCAAACTGTAAATAAGACACTAAAAATAAAGGGCGCTGGCGAGAGAAGGGGGAAAGGGAAGCCAGACTAATGCCTGCTGCTAGGGAAACCGAATGAATCCCTAATGACGCCTGTGTACAAACTGCAAATAATGAAGGAAAAGTGACAAACAGACCTCAGCCAGGCTGCAGCGAGGTCTTCGCTCTGTGATGGCAGTGGGGACCGACTCACCCCTTCCTCCCGGGAGAGCCAGCAGGAGAGCGGGACCCCCTTCCACACCCCTCTAAAGCAGAGCATTTAAGCCCTTACCCTTCTCTTACAGGAAGGTTTAGTAGGTCTTGTGGGTGTGCTTATTTTTCAGGCACAGAACCCACCTCTGCCTGAGCCCACATTTTGAGGTTGTAATGAAAAAACGTCCATTGCCTCTGGCCTCAGGGCAGCGTGCAAAGCAGCAGCCCCCAAAGTTTAGTTTCTGCTCTGCTGTTAATACAGCTCAGAGCTCTGACCTAGGGGAGGGTTTGGACCAGGGGGGTTAAATCCATTCTTCTGCCCAGAGCCTTGAGGGATGCAGCCCAGGCTCCTTCCCACCTGAGCCGGTCATCACTCCCATGGCTGAAATGGAGATGCAAGGCTGAGTCCCAGGTCTGAGCAGTCTGGGTCTGCTCCTTGCTGCTGCCTGTGCCATGATAGATCACAGGGGAGGGTGTGTCCAGCCCGAGAAAGCCTCTTTGGATAATAGAGTTCCTTCCTGGCTGGTCTCTTGTCAGCCAGCAAAGATGGGGATATTTGCCTTGAAGCGGATCCTTTTTCTCCTTTGATATCTTAGAGCTGAAGAAATGAGACAAAAAACCAGCTATAGGCTTGTCGTGGGTGTTTCTCAGTTCCAGAGGGACTGGAATGTGAGAGTTTTATTTCAGGTCCTGCTTGAACTATTCCCATCACCCGCAATGGGTGAAATGCTAGAATTCTCTGTATTGCTTAGGGAAATATTTTGATTCACACCCCCCAAGCATGTAAAAGACAGAGCAAAGACAGCTCTGAGCTGTGCCCTTCCAGGTGGACTCCTGCTCTCCTTTGGAGAGCACCGAGCAGGGAAGGTCCAGGTAGGGCTGTGCAGTCCTTGGCACCCAGAGCACACCAGGCTGTGACCGGGCTGGACACTGAGCCCTCATCCCCCAGACCTGGGTGGATGTCTCGATGCACTCCCATCCTCCCACAGAGCCTAGCAGTGCTGGGGCCTTTCTGGAGCCTGACCTCCACCAAGAAAGGGCACAGCCAACACAGGGGGAACGGCAGAAGCTGATGTTCCCTGCCCTGTGGATGCTCTTCAGCACAGCACCCACCTGTTCTCCCACCAGCAGCAGAATTACAAGGGGCCTCATGCAGGCAGTAGGTTTTTAGAGACATACTCTGCTTGGGTTTCTACAAGGCTCAGACATCTTAAAAGGGATTTTTCAGGTCAGCAGAGCTAGTCTGGAGCCCAGTTGCATTTCCCAGTCAGGTCAAACCTAGGCTTAGCAGATTTCTTTCACTTCTGTCTTAGGGGAAACAAACCTTTTTCACCCACAATTCCTGTCTGCGAGGCCTCATGACTCCAAAGCAGCATTCCTGGGACATTTCTGATGCTATGGTATGTGCAGAATTTCAAACATGTCTCCACATTTCCATGTGCTCTACAAGCTGGACTCTATTATTTGGGAGAAGCTCCAGGATGGAGCAGGAGATTCATAATTGCCATTGGTAATGGTGGTGTCCGTGCAGCTCCCACAGACCCAGGTGGGTGCCTGCAGGTGGTGATGGAGGAAGAGCTGTGCTCCTGTCCCTCCCCTGCAACATTTACCAGCTTAGCTGGAATAAGAGCAATTTGAAAAAAAAGTCTCATAACCAGCCAGATCTGAGCAAGTCAAGCCACACCTGGGTTGTTCTGGTGCTCCCCAGCTATGGAAATGGGCAGCTCTTCACCATAACTGCTCCCTGGAATTTGTCTTTAGAAGAGTTTTGGGCTTAGGGAACCTCATGGTATCCTGGAAGAGGGATTTGATCCCATGGGTTTTGCTCCCCTACCAGGAAAGCCTTTTCTTGAAGACTCAGGTCCTGGGAGCAGCTTCGAGGCCAGGGATACAATTTGGAATACTCACATCCTCTTGAGACCACACCAGGAGTGGCAAAAAGGAACTTACTTGCCTTTCCCTGCATGAACCTCTTGGATCACATTTTTCGAGGTTTCTCTCAACTTGTCAAAATAGGATTTTTCCTACTTTTTAATGGAATCTGTGATTCCTCGCCATGTGAATCACCCAGTACCAGAAACTCAAGCTTTACCATGGCGCTTGAGGAGACAGGGGGTTGTTGGCCCTTGAGCAAAGCACATCCTGACCAGATTTGCCCTCTGGCCACCTGGAGAGATGAGGACAATCAGGAAGTCCTCCATTTTAGATCTCTTCATACTAGTTCTGAGAAGATCCTGTGCCTCCTATAATTTCCTTAAGACACCTGACTGTGCTTTTTCACCCATCCATGGATGTCATCTGGATGTTTCCAGAGAAGCTGGCAGCTTGCTCTCGGACCTTCAAAGATGGCTCAGCAAGGTCCAAAGGGCCGTGTTTCAGTCACACAACTGTTGGTTCCCTTCCCTTTTCAAGGATTAGGATGAGGCATATACCTTCAGTCTGATTTAATCCTCAATACCTGATTCTGCAGGAGTCTGCTGGCACACATGTGGCACACACACATTTCAGTAATAGCCAGGTAACTCACAGGGCGAAATCACTCTGGGTTTTTTTTTCATTATAACCTCCTTTTAAAGCACGTTTAAATGCTTCCCCGCAGGCTCATGCAAGGGCTGTTAAGGGCTTCATTTGAATAAATAAGGGCACAGGTAGAGGAGGAACATCACCACAGCCCCCTGGAAACCCAGTGCCTGCCATGGCAGCAGTGGGCTGGCGAGTGGAGAAGGGCCTCGATGTTATATATTCCATAAAGTAATTAAGTATTACTAGTTTTGATGACTTCAAACAGAGTGACTCCAGGAAATAAGCCCCTTCTTTATAATTAGTGGGATTTCCTCTGCATCAAACGGAGAGATTGGTTCTTTAATCTGCTCACATGCTTTTGATTTGGTCTTTCAGCTGCTTGTACCAACTGCTTCTACTCCCTGCTCTTGCTGATAAAACCTTGCAAAGGAGATTTTAGGAAGGCATGACCTGAGTTGAGGTCCAGGATTTTCTTTCTGTGTGGCTGTTTTGTGTATTCCTAATTTGCCAGAGATGATGATCATGATGATAACAATAATAAAAATAACACAGACATGGGTTTTAAACATCCACCTATGTTTAGGTCAAATAATTGGGGTTTTATTGTCTTCTCAGCACACCCTCTTAGCTCTGGCTCATGCTCTTAATATCTGAAAAGGTAATTTTGGCTTCCTGTCTGCAGGTGAGCTGCCCTAGGTGGGGCTCACTGCAAAATGTCGCTCTTGTAAGAGCACACACCTAACACCAGGGTCTGGCAGGTCTGTCGGCATTCCAAGGGCTCCACTGAAGTGAGGGCTGGATCTGTGCAAGAGTGTCTTTAGAGTATTCCAGGCATTGGACCTGATTTAGTACTAAACACAGGAACTTGGGAAGCTCTGTCTGAAGTTAAACGGATTGTGGATGCTCCATCCCTGGAAGTGTCCAAGGCCGGGTTGGACAGGGCTTGGAGCAACCTGGCTCATGGCAGGGGGTGAAACGAGACGAGCTTTAAGGTCCCTTCCAATGAAAACCGTTCCATGATTCTATGAAAATCCCTGCAAATATTGCTGTTTTCCAAATGAAGAGTTCAGGAGGGAGTGGGAACTTGCGCCCTGCAACAGCAAGAAGCTGGTGGTGAGCAGCTGGTGTCCTTTCTGGGCACCTCCTCCATGGGGTCAGTGGCTCTGCATCGATCGCGTGGAAAAGGTGGTCTGGGGTCTGTTCTGGTTCCAGGCATGGACTAAAACGCCCATGTGCTACTCCTACCTCCAAGCTCAGATCTTGAATCATCCCAGCAAATAGCCCCTGGCTGGATTTCCTTCTGGCACGTGAAGTTCTTCTGGGACTGCCGAGGAGAGAAAAAAGAGGGGAAACTAGGACTATGCTGCTTTCCATCCACCTTTTGGTCCTGTTGGAGTTCTTAAGGATGAGAAAGAGAGAGGCTTGTGGGCGTCATGTGTGTTCTAAAGGGTGAAAATGGGAGGAAACTGGCTCTGTTTTGGCAGCTGTAGGGCAGGGACTGGCATCGCTCTCAGTATCAACCACAAACAAGGTGGGAAGGGCAAAAGGGGCTGTGGCCACCCCTGTCCGGTGGCACCAGCCTGCAGGGGGGAGCCGTGGGGAGGGGATGGATCATCCTGGGCTCACCTGGAGCCGCAGCAGGAGCAGGAATGCTGCGAGCAGTGGTTGGTATGCCCTGCACAAGGCTCCCCACGTCTGGAGCGGTGTCGAACACAGATCGTATAATTAGGGACCCGGTGAATACGTAACTGTACATTATGCAAATAGTGATCAAAATCACTGTTTTCAGCAGAAATGCCTGAAGATCAAGACAGAAGCTTCATGCAGCCTTAATTTAATCTGGTCCTGCAGGAGTGGGGAGGTCTGATGGATGACCCAACCTTGTGCCTGCCCGTGTTTAGCAAGACTGGGGTGGGAGGCAGGGGGAGGAGTGCTGGAGCATGCTAAGTGAGGGGGAAATGGCACTGAAATCATGTTAGCAAACAGGGAAAAATGGCAGAAAGTGCTGATGTTTACAGTGATTTTATTTTTCTTTTAATTTCAGATGAAGAATATAAGACCGGAAGAATAGAAAAAATTTAAAAAAAAGATGAAAAGTAAGAAAAAGAGTCTCCAACCCCAGGAAATCTGTGTTAATTGCTTATGAATGTCTCTGTCTAAAAAATTATCAAATTGATGTTGTCGTGCTTTTTTTTGACAGCCTGTCTGTTACATTTTATTAAAATATTCATGCACCGAAATCTAATTACTAGGCAAATTTAATGATAATGAAATGAAGGCACTTTAGCAGAAAGCATAGGGCCTTGTTAATGTTTTCTCAGCCTCTGTCTTGCTCATATTTTTAAAATTTTTTTTACAACTGTCTTTCTTGCATATGAAAAAAAAGATTACTGAAAATAAAACTCAGATACCAATAATGTTTGTGGTGGCTCTGTTTGTAATGATGGGGAATTTGCAAGGTGATTAAAGGTGTTTTGCAAAAATCAAATGAGCCTAACCTAATCAGATAAGGCAGATGAAATATTATTATTAGAGGGGTAACATTAAGAGCACGCCTGGAGGCTTTAACAAAGATGAAGCGTCTCGTGCATAGTGCAGGGCCAACAACAGCCTTGCCACCCTCTGGGCCCCTCCAGCCCCTTTCCAGGACACAGGACTTGTCTGTGCTCTCCCTAAGGCAGCCCTGGATGGTTGGAGGATGCATGTGATGGTTGCAGGATGTATGTGACGGTTGGAGGATGCATGTGATGGCTGGAGTATGATTGTGATTGATGGGGAATGCAGGTGATGGATGGAGCGTGCATGTAGGTTTGGAACATGTGTGTAATGGCTGGAGGAGGTTCGTGATAACTGGAGAACAAGTAATGGATGGAGCATGAACATGACCAAGCATGCACATGTTAGATAGAGCACACATGTGTTGGTTGGAGTACACATGGGACAGGTGTCCAGGTTATGGTGGATGTCCAGGCCATGATGGGTGTCCAGGTTATGGTGGGTGTCCAGGCTGTGGCGGGTATCCAGGATATGGTGGGTGTTCATGCTGTGGTGGGTGTTCATGCTGTGGTGGGTGTCCAGGCTGTGGTGGGTGTCCANGGAAGGGAGGTGCCAGCTGGGCTTTTTGGCTGCCAGCAGCAGCCCTTTGTGGGGTGGCTGCGGGCCAAGCTCACACCACTGGGCTCATGCCCTCCAGGCCTCCCCTGCATGGCTCATAGTGCAGAGTCTCTGCGGTCCTTGCTCCTGTGGGAATGAAGTGTGTGGGAATTCAGGAGTTTGCAGACCTGGCTGTGAATGTGGGTAGGCAGAATTGATTTTTCCTCCCCAGAAATGCTGCCCTGCATCCTGGGCTCACTATTGGCAGCTCAGTGGGTGTGAACAGCTGTGGCAGGTCTTGAGAGGACCATTACAGGGCAGGATGTATTTTGGATCTCTTTTGACTCTCAAACTCCCTGCTCCTTCAGCGAGGGCAAGGGTCCCTGCTTGGCCCTCCTGCACTGCAGCCCCGATTTCTCCAATGTGGCAAGTCTCTTGGAAGTAGCTCCTGGACCATGTTAATCCCCTTAATCCTTCCTGCAGCCATTCCCTGCTGGTGCTCAGGCACTGAAAGGCTTCCTGACACATCTCTGAACTGCTGCAGTTGGCTGAAGAGGGGTCCCAGCTCCTCAGAATGAGGGGAAGAGCACTAACCCCCTTTGTGCCTCTGGTTTCCACACCTTCTGCTGCAAAGGCTTGGGCACTTGTAGGCATGAATGGAGGACAGGAAGAGTTTCCTGACTGCTCCCAAATCTACCACACAGATTTGGGGTCTGGATTTCCAGGCTTGCAGCAAGGATTTCTCCCTCCACACTCGAGCTCTTTGCAAAAGACTTGGCTCTCTTGTCTCCCCTGCCTCCACCATCAGAGCTGTGCTTCTACCTGCCCTGATGAGATGCTGCGGCAGGAGGAGTTCAGTGACACAGGGAGGGGTTGCGGACTCTGCCATGGGAATCTCCAGCTCCAGGATCCCACAAGTGCTTTTGCATCCTTTTGCTGTTCTTCTCCACCTGTTCCTTGAGTCTCCTAAAGTGCTTCATGTGATTTTTCTCTGATCTTCAGCTCATCTCATGGGGGAGAAGAACAACCCCTGGGCTCACTACATAAAATCATGGAATGCTGTGGATTGGAAGGTGCCTTAAAACCAATCTCATTTTTCCACTATCACAAATTGGTCCAAGCCCTGTCCAACCTGGTCTTGGCCATTTGCAGGGAAGGGACAGCCTTCTCTGGGCAACCTGTGCCACGGCCTCATTACCCTCATTGTAAAAAAACCTCCTTCCTTGTATAAAATGTGAAGTTCTTCTGTCATGTGGGAAGCTGTTTCATGCTCAGCTGTCCTGAAAAAAAAGCCCCGTTCTGAGTGGACTCAGGAGTGCTCCCAGGCATGCACACACACACACACACACACACACGCACACACACACACACACAGCACGT
>WBMY01015574.1:30803-42950 GCA_013397315.1 Donacobius atricapilla
GGTGCTGCTACAGGAGAGGGGCTGTGACAGGAGAGGGGCTGCTACAGGAGAGGGGCTGCGCCCGGCTCTTGGGCTTCGCTGCAGGGGCACCTTGGTGTAAACGGGACAGATTTGATCTTTATTGCTGGAAGCCTTGGAAAGGGCTGGGCAAGAAGTGGGGAGACACCGGTGCTCAGTGTTCCGGGGTCCCAGCGCAGAGGGGGCTCCAGGGGCTGCATTTCTCTGGCTCTTGCAGCCCAGGTTGCTCTGTGGGGCTGATCCTTCTCTGGGGCAGGTGGCTGAGGCTGGAGGAGGCCAAGAACTGCCACTGGTTCTGCTGGGCAAGGTGTCCCCTGCAACCTGGTTGCCCTTCACCTTTTGTGGGCATCGCAAGGAGCTGCTTTGGCCCCAGTAAATATCAGCTGCCCCAGTCGGGGTCACAGCTTCCCCTTGGGCTGTGAAACCAGCTCTGAGAGGCCTCCAGGCTTCGAGGAGGAGCAATGTGAGGAGGGAGAGGTGAGGAGAGACCTCAAGTGACATCCAGATCTTCCACTTCCAACATTTTTAACCTGGAGTTTGAGAATCGCATCAAAATTATCCTCAAAGCACCAAATAAAGGGCATGCCAGGACTTCAGCTTGCAGCAGAGGGATCTGGTAAAATGTTTGGAGTCCATAAGCCTGAGATCAGCCTAAGGCCTTGGTTCCCAGAGGAGGAGAGGGGTGGCTGTTAGTTGCAGCAGCTCCCACAAAGCCCAGAGATGATGACCAGAGGTGAGATGTGGGCACTGCTGTCAGGGTCTTGCAGCTTGGGGTGTCCCCCAGCCATGCCACATCAGGGCTCCTCTGTTTTGCCACACATGGGGCCTCAAACCTCTCTTTCTCTTTCGCAGGGAGAGGCTCCTGTGGGGCTGGAGAAGGCTGCCTGGTGTCTAGGTGGCTTTAAAGGCAGCCTGAAGTGGCTGCACTCAGATAATGGCATGCACAGCAGGAGGGAACCTCTCTGGAGGAGGACGCGGGGATGCAGCCACACGCTTGAAATATGGACGAGATTATTCCAACTGCATACATGCAAATGAGGCCTGTCTGCAGACAGGAGAGACAAAAGGTCATTAGCTTCCCATGTAGAACCCTTCGTGCAGGGCCTAATTTACTGTCTTCCTCACCCTTTTCTACAGATCTTGCATTTTTAGACTTAAAATGGTGATATTTTGGCAGGTTTGATGGGTGTTGAGCAACTGAGAGTTTATTAGATATTGTAGTGTGTGCAGTAGAGTGGGAGGGCCATGCAGGAGTTCAGCTTTTCCTCAAAAGCAGATGTTTGAGGCTCATTAAATACTGCAGGTTGGCTTATGAATTGAGGTGCACTTCAGGGCCTCCTGGAAGACGAGATTCTGCAGGTGTTCCCCCGAAAACACAAATGTCTGCCTGCCCAAGAGCTTGCTTCCAGCTCTTGTGGAATTCTTGATCCTCCAAAAGATGCTCGACTTTTTTAGATGCAGCTGGTGGAGGGAGGATTGTGTGGCCATTCCTGGGGGGCTGGTCATGGCTGCTAGGTCTGGATGAGCTGAAAGCATCCTTGGGGCACCCAGCTGTCCCCAGAGCACCCATCCCTCCTCTGGGTGAGTGGCATTGGCTGCCTGTCGTCACAGAAGCCTCACCCAGACCCAGAGCATCTGTGTGCTCAGGAGGTCCTGCCCTGGCCTCGGCAGAGGTGAATGCCCTTGCTGCCCTTTCCCTGTGCAATTTGGGAAGAGTCCGATGTTTCAGGCTCCTTTGCAAACCCCTCCAGGTGCTGATGGAATATTTGGGTGGATCCAGCCCAGTCTGGATCCAGCCTAGTCCAACGATGCTTGCACAGGAAGCTTCCCACCATGCTTTTGGAGCTGCTGCCTGAGTTTTGAGCACTGAGGTAATGAGGAAGACTGACAGTATTTCCCCGTGCATCCTTAAACATTTAATTTTGCGCTCTCTGCTCAGTGTGAATATCCTGTGGGCAGGTGACGGTGGTGGGAGAGGCTGGGATGAGGTGGGGATGGGTGTAGGCAGGGCAGGGTGGGGGTTCCGTGCTTTGCTTTCGCTGGCGGAGGGATGAAGGTGCTGCGGGTGTGGGATCCCCGGGGCCACCCTGGGGTGCGGGATGAGCGTTGTCGATCCCGCGGCCGCGAGCAGAGCGCTGCCGCCAGCCCTGCCTCCCCCAGCCCGGGATTGAGAGTTTATTCACGCACTAATCAAAGTGACATGATGGTCGTGGCAGACTAAAGCCATTCACTCCCCGAGCTGGCGAGGTCGGGAGGTCGCCCAAGTTCACAAGAATGGGGCTTTTGTGATGCAGATGGGCAGAGAGCGGCCAGACGAGCGTGGCAGGGTCCCCCCACGGTGACGTCGAGCGGGGCCGATGTGCCGGCATGGGCCCGAGTGGGGCTCCCGTGCCTCCTGGGGCGGCTGGAGCCCTGCGGGGACCCCGGGCTCTGCCCTCTGCCGGTTCCGTTGTGGGTGTGGGTGCTCCTGGGGCACAAGGCGGGCCAGGTTAACAAACCATTTGGGGCACAAGTGTCCTGGCAGCGAGTCTGGCCATGGGATGGGCCGTTGGGCAGCCACCAGCACCCCCTGCCCACGTGTGGGTCTGAAGCCTTTGGGTCTCTCTTCGCAGCGCTGTTGCCCCCGTGTCAGCTCGGTGCAGGCGATTCCTGCAGTCCTGGTGCTGCTGCTGGGATCTGCAGGGCTGCCTGGGGTGATGTGGAACCTCTTTCCACCTTGACACCCCCAGGGGGCCTGTGGGGGTCAGCTGAGCTGTCCGAGACAAGAAACCCCGTGCTGTGCTCCTGGGGACCCAACTCTGGAGCTGCTGCACACGGCAGCGGAAGGGGAGATGCTGCTGGGCGGGAGGGATGAGGACAGAGGGCTCATCCCTGAGACAAGGAACTGCCTTCCTGCGCTGGCCTTTGAACAGCCCCTCCATCCACACCTTCCCCTTCCTCTGCCTCATGCACCGCCTGTGCAGGGCCCTTTGGTGGCTTTACAGATGTGATGACAATTTTGCACCTCTAAAGCTAAGCAAACCCCCAACCCAATTTTTATAATTGGCTCTTGACCAAAATGAGAGTTTCTTTGAGGGTGTTTCAAACAAAGCACGCTGATGGAAGGGGCACCCCGAGCCACAAAAGGGCTTGGCTTTGATCCTTTCTGCTTTTATTGTCAGTGGAGGTAAAATAAATGGTTTAAAAATTAAATTGGTGCAAGGGTTTTTTTAAATTTAAGCAATGCTTTCACGGCAGATTTGAGGCAGCGACTGTGCTCAGGCACTTCTGTGGGCACTGGTGTAAGCAATGAGGAGTGAGGTCAGTTTAGGGTTGAGGGCTGCTCTGGCTAAAAACAAAGGCTAATCAATTTCAGCAAAACTGATTCCTTTTTGCTGGAATGGAAAGCCTTGGGAGGAATTAGCCAACAAAATTAAATCCCTGGGTGGGGGGAGGGGGTGGAATGGGACATGACAACACTGGAGGAGAATTTGTTAAAAAACATGAGCAAAGTCTGCAAGAAGCAGGGAGGTTTTCCCTTTCTGGAAGTGAAAGCTTAGGTTATAACCCCAAAGTGCTGGGTTTGAACTAACACAGTTGGACTTCTGACTTGTTGGTGCGAATGTGGAATGTCCTGGGGCTCACTGGGTCTTTGCTGTGGTGGAACAAGGGCTCGGTTGTGCAGGGCAGGCTGAAGTTCTACCACGGATGCCGTTGCAGGATCTCTGCTGGCCTCCCTGATAGAGAGATATGGACAGTGGCAGGGCATGAAATCTGCTTGAATTGGTGACTCCCAGCTCGCGCCGGCCAATGTGCCTGAAATGACTAAATTACCTCTGTGCTGCCCCAAGGTTCCCCTGGGCTGGGGAGGGTGGGCAAAGCTGCTCTGCACAGCTCGGAGAGGCTTTGGAGCCAGGGCCCTGCCTGTGTTGAGGGGGTGAGCTTGCTCAGCAGTTGGGGAAAATCGAGTTTATTCCTCTTCAAATCGTGCCTCACATATAATTTCATCTATATTTGAGGTGTCTTCCCCATTTTTTTTTGCTGCTTTTCAAGCTGGAAACTTCCTGTTCAGCCTGGTTCTGTAAGGACAGAGATGTGTGTGCCCAAATATGTCTCTGCCTCCCAAAAACCCCCGTTGGGACCCATTGCCTGCAACTCCCTCTCTATCCTATGACTGTCTGCAGCACTGGGGAGGAACGACGGAGAAGAGCAGGCTGGAGAAGTAGGGAGGGATTTACTCCCACATTTTCTCATATCTGCTTTAAAAAATTATTCAGAGGAGCCTTTTGGTACTTCCTTGGTGGTGTTTGGGGAGCTGGAGTGTGAGGAGGCCTGATGGTAAGAGCTGGTGGGGTGAAGTGGTCCTTCCCATGGCTGCGCCATGCCTGGGGACGGGGATGCAACTGCAAATACAAAAATGAACCGGAGAGGGACCATCTCCCTCGGACAGAGAAAGCAAAGGCAGAGGCACAAAGGGGTGGGCTTTCTTCTCTTTTTTTCCCTGGCGGAATACAATGTGATGAATTCAGTGCGAGGGCCAGCGCCACCCTTTAATATACTTTCAGCTGAACAGGGGTTTCTATGGCAGCCGGGAGAACCAGGCGAGCCCTGAAAAGCTGTTTGTGCAGAGCTGTGCCAATGGCATTTGTGGTGAGGGGCACCGGTGCCAGACGGGTAACGCTGTGCAGCCACTCATCACGCGCTGACAGCCCCCGGTCCCCCACCGCCACCCCAACGTTTCTGGGGTTTTAATGCCCTCAGACAAAAGGGGTGGCAGCTTCAGCCCGGGATGTGCCTGGCATCGGCCCGGCACCGGTGCCTGTGCCATTGTGGCGGTGAAAAATCTGTCGGGGGAGCAGGAGGCAGCACTACCCCCAGGCAGGTGCTGGAGAGTGGGACGGAGAGAAGGAGCAGGGCACAGTGTCTGCCAGGGCTTGGCCATCCCTGCAGTTCTGTCCTGTTTTATTCCCTGTGGTTGGAAGTGATGTCCCAAAACAGGACCAACTGAAAGCGTTGGGGTGTGGATTGTTTCTCCAGTTGCGTGGCTTCTCCTGGGTACTTCTTCTTCTGCCTGGTACTGAGTGCATGCAGAGTGGTCGGTAGGAAGGACCAAGCATCTCCTTGTCCCCACAGCTTTCTCCTGGCAGGATCTGAGAAGGTGGCAATGGTGGCACTTTCGGTGGAAGGAGGGGGAGCCCCAGCTCTGTCCTGAGGGATGCAGCAGCCTGAGCACGGCTCCTGATCACCCATCTTGACACAATTTTGCCATCGATCTCCAACATCTTGTGGCATCCTCGTTCAAGGGAGTAGCTGGAGCAGGCCCGGCTCAGCTGCTGCCTCTCCAGCAGCTGCACATTGAGTTGCTGCTCCACCTCATCCAGGAGCACTTTGCTTTTCTCCAAAGCTTCCTATTTCATCGGCAGCTCCCTGGGCTGAAGGTTTGGAGCTTGTGCTGCCTGATGCAGCCAGAGGCAGAAGTGCCGCTCTCGGGGTGAACCCTGGGTTGGTTTTGGTGGGGTGATTCAGGGCTGCTCCCACTGAAGGGAGGGGGTTTGGTGCAGCCCCCACACGCTTCATCTGGTGCTGCTCCCTATGATGTTGCATCCACTACAAGTGGTTCCAGACAGACCCTTCCCCCATCCCAGGGGACCTTCTCAGGCTCGTCCTCGCCAAAAGCTCCCTCTCCCTCGCCAAAAAATGTTCTCCAACTTGCTGCTTTCCTGTGGGCATTTCCAACCCTAATCTTTTGTTGTTGTTGAGAAAACATTTTGAATAAGATTTTTCCTGAGCGGGGTTCCTATAGATTCACTGCTGATCTCATTAAGACAGCCGGAAGGGGAAGAGGATGTTTTAAATTCATTGGCAATACTTGAAGTTTTTCTTCCCTTCTTCCCCCTTTCTTGCACTTCTGAGGAAGAACAAGAGATGAAACTTCAATGTTTTTCTCAGAGTGAAATTGCAAAATAAATTACTTTAGATTCCATAATGTGAAATATTAAAATGAAAAGTGATTTTTTTTCAACAAGCTCAGTGTTCCTTCTTGAAAAGCCCAAAGCAAAATGTGTTGATCTCGTTTCAGTGCTTCTCCCCTCACAATTTCTCTTTCAAAACAAGCTCTTTGTAGGAATGGACTGTGTTTAGGCATGACATCTTGCTTTTGATGAATTGTCATTTTCCATCAGAAAAATGTCCAGCCAGCTCCACCCACTAAGCTGTTCCTTGGTGATATCCCCAACAGCAACTGGAGAGGGCTGCTCGTCAGTCCCCTGGGAAGGGTTAGAGGATTGCTGCCATCCCTGCATCAGTCCGGGGTTGGATCCCCCAGTGGACACCAGCAAAAGCCGAGATGGTGCTGGGGCCATTTCTGGGTGCTGAGGTTTGGCCAGGTTTGTGGTGTTTGTGTGCAAACCCAGATATTTTCACCTGGGAACTCCAGGCTGTCTCTGACCACTTCCCCATCCCACTGGAGCAGCCTGGAACACTCAGCTTGCCCCAGGGGTGCAGGATATGATGCTTCCCCCATGCCTGTATCAGGGTTTGGGGTAGAACTGAGCAGCTCTAGGCTCGGGAGAGGTGATTCCTGAAGGTTTTTATGCTCATTCTCTAATGGGGAACTGAAGTTACCCAGGCCACCAAAAGAGCCACTCCCTGGTGTTCCCACCGTGGCCTGAGAGCCCAGCAGTGCTTCAGGGTTTAGGGTGAAAGGGATAGGATGAGGCTGCACCCATTTCCTGCCTGTCTGGGCACCTTTGAGCACCTGAAGAGTGCAGAGAAAGCTCATTTTCTGCCCCAGCAGGAGACGGCCTGCTGAAGTGTGTCCTCTCCCAGGCCTCTCAAGGAACCCAACCCAAAATTTGGCATGGAGAAGGTAAAAACCATAAATAAATCACCTCCAGAAAGCAAGGAGCAGCTCTCAGGAGGAAGGCCCCGCACTTTTTCAGTTCTTCTTGCCAAATGCTGGACTCAGTGCACAGACAGGGTTATTTTTTTAAAGGTGTAATTGTCTGGGTTTTCCCCAGAAAAATCAAGTGGGAAACAGATGGGGCTGTGCCTTCCTATGCCCCAGTATTTGAGCCCTTTGGTTGGCAACAAAAGGTTTATTTAAAAAGTGGGGAGCAGAGCAGCAGTGGTGGCTTTGTCCCATCGAGGAGGGTGGTGCCTGCTTGTCCCGTGCTGCACAGTTCCCCCACCCGGCCTGATTCTGGGCTCCCCCGTGTTGGGGTCCCTCGCTGGGGGCTGGGGAGGTGGCGCAGCAGCCCAGAGCATCGGGCAGGGCTGAAGGTGGCTCCGGGAGCCTCTACTGGCACTGGGCCTGGAACTGCAGTGCAGCCCCACATCCTCACAGAAAGGAGCCATGGAAAACGAGGGAAAACCCCAAATGTCAGGAGAAAAGAACCCCCAAATTCCAGACTGGTGTGGCAGCGAGCCAGACTGGTGGCGATGAGCAGACACAGTACCATGGGGCAGGATGGGCAGAGATGCTCTGGGCAGAGTGATGGGCTGGGTACCAGATCTGCCCTTGCCAGGTCTGCTCTGCTCTCACCAGCTCTGGCTGCAGAAGTGTGCTGCGAGAGAATTTAAAGGGATAAAACTATCACTGTTTTATGCTTAAATTCTTGGTGAATTTTAAGTAGGATTTGTTTGCAGGGCGCAGTGTCTGGGTGGGCAGTGGGAACATTTCAGCTCTGTGACAGGCACCGCTGGGGTGGGGGCTGCAGCTCCCGTCCCTCCCTGTCCCTGTGCTCCATCAGCTGCTTTTGGAAGAGCAGCAAACCCCCCTGAGCTGCTCCTTCCCCTCATCCCTGGGCAGCGTCACCCCAGAGCTTCAGAGGGTGGGCAGTGTCACAGGGCTCTGACCTGGCTAAGGGATTGTCAAAAAAGACTCAAATACTTACCAATTTTTTAATGGTTGGATTGATTTTAAAGGTCTTTTCTGACCTAAACGATTCGATAAAATACATTTATTTCCCTTGTTCTGGCTATGTTACTGAGGAGGGAGGACTCTGCTGCACAGACAGCAACTACAGCTGTGGGAGGGCTGGTTTGGGAATATTGTTGGAATTGCTGAAATAACTTATTCCAGGTGAGGCAGTAGATCGCTGCCTTCACCTGTAAAAAAACTGGGGAAAAAGTAGCATGGAGAAGAAAGGGGGATGTCACTTAATTTTTTTTTAATGGAACACAGGAATTCTGTTAAAGTTTTGTCAAGAAAAAAGAAATCAATAGTTTCTTGTATTTAAACTAGAAAAAACCTCCTCGAGTAAACCAAATTTTTTGTTGTGTAATATCCACATAGTTCTAGTTAGCATATGGCACAAATACAGCAAAAACAACACAAAAAAAAATTGAAAATATTTTGACCAGATCTAAATATAGCCAGTTGCTGTGCAATTCCCTGTGCTCCCTAGGTAGGATAATAAAAAAAATTAATTTTTAGATATGATGAAGAATTAATAAATCTTTGAGTTAAGCATCAGAGAGTTCAGCTGGTGTTGAGGCTTAAAATTGTGGCACAGAGCAGCGATGCCGTGTCATGATAGCCCGGCCGCCGTACCTGCAGCGTGTGCTGCTGCTGCCACGGCTCTGATATCGAGTGACCCCTCATAAATATCCTATTCCAGTGTAAATGAGGAAAAACATTTATTAAGGCAAAAATTACCCATCTCCCCTAAATGAAAACAAATCCCTTTCCAACTGTGCTGGCATTCTTAAAGGGACTATTTGTCAGCAGCTCAACGTTGTATTAATGGGGTAGGGGGCTGGGGGTGGGATAAGGCGATTCAGCTGTGAAGAGAGTGTTTATTTTCCATTTATTTTCTGGACATTAATGGCACTAAAACACAGGGCACTCCCGCCACTGGGCTGGCAGACAAAAGGCTGCTGTGTGGCAGCAGGTACAGCAAGCCGGGATAGGAAAGGGATCCAGGGCTGGAACCGCCCCGAGCATGGCCCTGCAGACGAGCTGGGTACCTCCGGAGGTGAAATCCGAAATCCCGCCCCACGGCCTCCATGCCGGGCTCGTGGATCAGCTCGGGCGAGAGACAGACACGTAAAAATAGATTTGGGTTCCTCTTTTTTTAGGCTGTTTGTGTGGGGGGCTGTCGCATCCTGTGCCTGCTCCTCTCCTCGGAAACCTGTTCTGGGCGAGCGCTTTGTTAATTGGAACAATCTTATTTAAAGGAAGATGAATTAAAAAAAATAAATAAATCAGCAGCCAGCTGCCCCCATCGACCCCCCCAGTAATTGCCATCGCCTCGGCGCTGCCTGGCAGCTGCTGCCCTCTTTTCTCGGCGCTGCGTGCCAGGGCGCCGGCTTTCTGCTGGCACTGGGGAACGCTGGTGGGTTTAGTGGGAAGAGAATGGTTCCACTGGGGTTTCAGGGTGGCGCCTGCATCCAATTCCCCTCCATCACGCTTTTGGGATTTGGGGATTTTCCAGGGGTCGTTAGTGAAAGCTGCCCTGTTGTTTGGAGGGGATCTATGGGGACCTTGCTTCAGGGGCCTGTGTCACTGCGGGAAGGCGGATGCAGGGACGATCCCTGCGGTGCTGGACCCAGGGATGGGCACTTGCCCGCCTGCGAGGCTGCCTTGGCCCAGGGATATCCTCAAAGAGGTGACCCCTGTCCCTGCCTGGTGGGGGGCAGAGCGGAGGGAGGAGGGATGTGGATGGACCCTGGGATTTGGGGGTCACCACACAACCCTCCATCCCACCCAGTGACCCTACACATGCCCTTCGCTCAGCTGAGCACCGGGACCTTCACAGGAATTCACGCCTGTGTCCGAGCCATGGGCAGGGGCCCGTGAGCCAGGTATCAGGCAGGTCAGTGGGGTGAGCATGGAGAAAGAGGCTCCTCCATCCTTCCTGCCCGTGTGTGTCCTCTTCCCTGAGGATCTGGGGTCGTGGCTGTTGTACTGTCCCCTCTCCTCGGCCCCGCAGCCTGTTTGCACAAGTTCAATAGGATCAGTGATCTTAGAAGCCTTGTGTGCTGAAACCCGTAACTGCTGCTGGACCAGGAGCACTACAGGGAGGGGGGAAGCCTCTAGAGAATGTTAAACTCATCCCTATGAAATATCCAGTTAAGCACCACCCTGGTCAGAACAGCGTTTGGTGTAAATTATCATTTTGGCTTTTTCCATACCGCAGATGAGGTTTTGGTGCTGCCTCCCACCAGTCCTGCAGAGCTGCTGCGGCCAGAGAAATCAGAATCTCTGTCTGTTCATGGCACCTCCCTACGATGCCATGCCAGAGCCAGGGCAGGTGCATTTATCACAAATAAATTGCTTAATGTCTCCCGCTCTAAAAAGTGCTCGTTTTGTTTGTGTCACCGGCAAAGAAGGAAGGATCAGGCCTGGGCTGCTCCTGTAGCTGAAGGTGATGCCATACGGTGAGGTTGAATCAAAATTACCAGGGTTAGAAAGAAATTTAAATCCCTGTTATCTCAAATTGTTTATATATGATTAAAGGACATATATGTGTGATTTCATCCTCTTCCAAATGAGAATAGATTTTTTTATTTATTTTTTAAGGGAGAATTAGGGAAAAAAGGGGTCCAGTGCACAGAAAATGCGGAACAGTCCAAGGAGAACAATAACATGGGGGTGGGTGTTACTGTGGTTTCAGAGGGAGTAAAACTTATCCTGAGATTTTTCTCACTGGAAGGGGGGCTGACATATACTGTCCTGGGAGGCTGCACAGAGCCTGGCAGCCTCCTCCCAAGCTGCTGCTGGACACCAGGTGAAACATTTTCCTTGGGGTGCAGCACTTAAAGAGAGGGAAAAGAGGCTTCAGGCTGAGGCAGGGAGTATGTGCACTTGAGTCTGGGCTTTTCTAAAAATTATATTTAGGGGAAAATGTGGCGCTGACTTTGGGGGGCACTAGTGACCCCTCAGCTGAGTTCTGCCAAGAGCAGTGCTCGGCTTTGAAAGTCACTTCTGGGTGGTTTTTTCTGCTTAAAAAAGTTTAAACTTTCTGAAGGAAACATTAAAATCCACATTTAAATTCCTAGAAATTTTGGAGCTGTTACCTTTCCAATGCTTCCCTAAATGACACTCGCTGATTCTTCAGTTTTTCTTACTTCAAAAGCAAACATTCAGTGTAATTTTTATGGGGTTGAAGACTTCTCTGTAGTGAAACAGCTCTCCCCGGAGGGTGCTCTCCCCATCCCAGAGCTGGGAAACCCCTGGCACTGCAGGACCCAGAAGATCTAATTTATTTTTTTCCCCTCTCTAGAATCTGTGCGTTGATGGCAGTAGAAGATGGGTTTATACTGAAGCAAGGAGGGGGAAGAGGGGGCAAAGACCCTTTGCAGGGCTGCAAGGGCTCCTGGAGAGCCACAGGGCTGGAAAAAGCCACGGGGCCAGGGGGATGCTAAAGGCACCGTGGGCAGTGCAGAGGCTGGAAAAAGCTGGAAAAAGCCACGGGGCCAGGGGGATGCTAAAGGCACCGTGGGCAGTGCAGAGGCTGGAAAAAGCCACGGGGCCAGGGGGATGCTAAAGGCACCGTGGGCAGTGCAGAGGCACCTCCTGTCTCTGCTGGGGGAAGGGTTCTGCTGCAAAACTTCTATTTCTGCTGTTTGCAAGACAAGAGTGAAAACAGGACGGTCCTGGCTCTTCCTGGGGAAGCAGCAGCAAAAAACCCTCAGTAATTTATGTATTTATGAAGGTATTTTCTACCCTGGAACACGCGGATTTTTGGTTAAAGGCGAAAAATGGTTCACTCGAGGCCAATGGAACAAGTCAGGGAGAAATCTGAAATCCTCTGCCACGAAAGTAAGGAGTACCAGTGTCCAGTCCAGGAGGCACAACCCTCACACTTGCTTCAGTGATGGGTTATGTTGTGCAGAAACAACTTTTCATCAAATTCAGTTATTATTTATATGACATAAAACGACCTAGTTGATGCCATGTTTACAGTAAGTCTAATCAAATAATGACTGAATACACCAGCAAGCAAAATGGACAGATTTGAAGTTTTTTTGTGAAAATAAAATAAAAACAATCCAGGTGCAGCGTTTTCTAACAGAACTGTGCTGTTAAAAAAAAAGTAATAATAATAATAATAATAATAATAATAATACACCTCAGGTTTATTCCCTATGATTATAAATATAGAACCTGTGTTTAGGCATGTTAAAAAAATAAGACCAAAATTA
>WBMY01015574.1:44073-59603 GCA_013397315.1 Donacobius atricapilla
CAAAAATCCCCGTTTTTCTGGGGTTTATAAAAAAAAAAAAAAAAAAACAAACCAAAAAACCATAATAATAAAAAGATCCGGTTTCCAGCTCCCAGCCCTTCAAACCTTTTTTTTGTTCGGTGGTGTTTTTTCTTGCCGTTCCCCCAGCACTTCCCTCCCCAGAAGCGATGGGGACGCAGCGTGGGGGGACCTGTGGGATGAGGGGCCCCGACGGGACTCTCCACGCAGGCATTTCTCGAAGAGTTGCTGCAAACCAGCCACGTCCCCGGGTTTGCTCAGTCCAAACCAAACAAAAAACCACCCTCCGTTCTCGCAGTGGATATTTGCAATTTATTTACGATTAGCCCCAAATTTACCAGAGACAACAGNATTTGCAAACAGGATTGTGCCGGCAGCGAAAAGCTCCGCGGAGAAGCGGAGTTGTTTCATGCCGGGTTAAACCCCAAATGTGCAGAAAAGGCGCATTTGGGGGAGGGGGCAGCGCTGGACCTCGGGCTCAAAGCGCCGAGTTCGATCGCCCCGGCCCGACCCGCAGTCCCTCCTTTTAAAAGAATCATTGGCATTTCTTTTTTTCCCCCCCCGTCTCTATTTTTATTCCTTGTTTTTAATTCATTTCCCACGGAGGAACCTCCCCGCACCGTCCCGGGTGGGATTCGCTGCCCCCGGCGCTGGGAAGGACTGAGAGCTGCCTCTCGGGGGTGGGGGCGTGGGAAAGTTCCCGAAACCCCCCAATTCTCCCCAATCCTTCCCAGCCTAACTTCTGCTTCGTTTTCTGCCTTTTCTCCTCTCATTTTTTCCATCCCGTCAAAGAGACAAAAAAAAAAAAACCTCTTTAAATTGATCCAATCCATATTTTAATTTCTTTCCTCTCAAAATCGTTGCAGTGGAATTTTCTCCCCTGAAACCCAAGAGGGGCAGTTTGGGGGAATATCGTGTGTTTCTGGGTCTCTCCCAGCTCTGTGCCGGAGGAAGTGTGAAATCTCTCCTGCCACACGCTCAGACAAAGCCGTCTTGTTACCCGGGATTTGTCGGGTCAAGCAGGATCCCGTTTTAAGCCAGTTACTAAATGTAATTCTCCCACTTTGCCTCTTAATTTAGCAAACGAAAAAACCCCAACTTTTCTCTGAGGGCATAAATCGCAGTGATCATTTGCCCTCAGAAGTTTAAAAAAAAAAAAATAGGGATTTTAGCCACTTTCTTATTCTTGCCACTAATGTTTGTTCATTTCTAGAATGAACAGTATTCAAGAAATATTTGGATGCCCTAAAATTTCTGCATTTAATTAGAAATTATTTTGATAAAATACTGTATTTGAAATTACAATTGTAAATATCCACATTAAAAAAAAAAAATTCTTAACAGGGCTTTTACAGGGTCCTGAGCTGGTGGGAACCAATTTAGCTCCTTTGTGTAGCATCATCCCAGGGTATTTCCTATTATTCTAAGGAATTTGGATTGATTCTTTATTGTGAACTAAACATTTTCTTAGTGTTCCCGTTTTTTCTCTTGGAAAAAAAAAAAAAAAGTAAAAAAGAAAATTGAGCCCCTAAATCAAAAAGTATCAAAAAAAGGAGTTTGTGTTTTGGAACTTATTCCATGATACACAGAAGCAGGAGATCTCAGGTGTGTGGTAGAACAAAAGTTTTTAAAAGTGTGTCAGTCCTGCTCAAAATCAGTTTTAATTGCAAAACAATCTTTGAGACTATCTGTGCAAAACATTAATCCATTCTGAAGCTGGCTGAAATTTTCATACTGTATTTAAAGCAAAAAAAAAAAATTTAGAAGTGTGGGGAGTTTTTAATTTTAAAGAAAAATAGTGTCATTTACTGTCACTGCTCAGCAACATCCAGCAGCTCGTGCAGCAAAGCCATCCCAGCAGTGGAGCCATAAGTCTCAAATACTTTTGTCTCTCATTAAGACAAGGAGGGGGGAAATAATAAAAAAAAAAAATAAAACTTTTAAAAGTTTTGAGAATTTTTCTTAGAAAAATGCAAGTATTCCCAGGGATTCAGCTGGGTCCTTGCTCCAGGTACAGGCTGCCTAGGACAAGAAAAATCTATGTTTTTCACCCACCCGGTGCCTTGGAGACCTTTGGGAGGGACAGATGACTTTGGAGGGGCCGGGTGCCCACGGCAGGGCGAGGCAGCGGGCTGCAGTCCCCTCCGGAGAGGAGCTTGGCTGCCTTGGGATCCAGAGGCATTTTAACCACATTTCAGGCCACTCTCATGATGCTTCACAGATCCTCGGATTTTACCCTGTCAAGGAGCTATAAAAGCTCCAGCATGCTATGGGCAAAGTGCATTTGTATCTGGGGATGTGTTTCACCTGGCACAGTGAGCTCCCTCTGTGCCTGGCACCGCCGAGGATGGGGTTACAAATCTCCCTGGCTAAGTGTAAGCGTCCCCGCTCTGCCCATCAGCAAAACGGAAAGATTCTTAATGTATTTATTTATTTATTATTTAATGGGCAAGGCGGAGGTGTCCTTAAAAGCCACCCTGCTCCCCCCTGCCTGCCTGGATCCCCCACCCTTGCGCGTGGTACCGACGCCCAGTATTGTGCAGGGCTCTCCAGCCCCGCTCGGCCTTTTGTCAGCCCCCTTTTCTGTGTCAATCAGATGCCTTTTGTCAGGTCCCAGACATGTTGTGTCCACACGCACACAAATATCCCCGCGCAGAGCGTGGGGAACGCGGAGCACATTCAGATCATGCACAGCACCCTCCCGCGCCCGGGCACACGCGCAGGGGCACCCGCACCATAAACGGCTGCTGGCCTCGTGGAAGGGTTGCAAGTGAGGTTCAGGGTGGCTGGAGTGGGAAAGGTGCAGGTACCCATTCCCCAGCATGTCCACGTGTCTTTGGGCACTGCTGTCCTGCAGAATGGAGCTGGAGGCTGCTGGCACTTCTCTCCCTCACTAGGAGCTTCCCTCCCCTGTTGCTTTCATCCATCCTTTGAGCTGGTTTTTTCGGTTTTACACTCACGTTTCTCACAAACTGGTGACGTTTGATTGGGTCCTCAAGCCGTCCCTTGAAAATGCCTATTTTACTGTTTTATGTGCTGGTTTTGTGAGATCTGGCGCAATTAGTGATGACAGTGCCACATAACCACAACTCTGGTTTCGGGGCAGGGGACACCCATGTCTCTTCTCCCAACCCCTGGGCTCCTGCCCCTCCTCAACTCCCTGAGCCCCGAGCCTGGAGGTTGTTTGCTGCAGCTCAAAGGGCAATTTCAGGCTAATCCCCACTGCTTTGGGTGCTGGCAGCACAGGGCTGGGGACACACAGAGGGGTGACAGCTGCCCCACTGCTCAGATGGGGCTGGTTTCCCCCTGTCCTTGATGGCTCTGAGGTGGAGACAAGAGCTCTGCCCGTCCCCACAGCACTGCCATAACCTCGCGCTGCAGCAGGCCCCGTCAGGTCGCTCCATATCCTCACCCACTGCTCCCTCAATGGCGCCCAGAGCTGCGCGGGCCTGGCAGGGGCAGCGAGGGGTGGAGGGAGGCAGGAGCACCCCCGCCTGTGGCCCCCCGAGCGCGGAGAATCCACCACAGCGGCCACCGGCCCTGAGCAGCAACAAAATGGCGTCAGGGGCTCCCAAATGGCGGCGCCGGGGCTGGCGGGGAAGGGGCCGGCGCGGTGCCAGGGCCGCTCCGAGGGCACAATGACTGGCACATAACGGTCCTGGCCACGGCCGACCCTCGCCATGGCCGTGCCAGCTGTAGCCCCCCTCCCTCCGCCTTGGCACAGGCAGGCAGCCCCACCATGGCCACCTCTGAGGAGGATTAAGGCCGCAGTTGTGTCTCCCTCTTTCTTTCCCCCTCAGTGGCTGAGAACAGGAAACGTGAACCTATCTGAGACTAATTGACTTGCAAATTAATCGTTTGTCCCTGTGCCTGATAATTAGTGCTAACGATTTTTACACCCCCCCCCCCTTTGCTCTCTCCTCCTCCTCTTTATTTTAAAGGGGGCTGTTTTCCCTTTCTTTTCCTTCCCCCGCTCCTCTTTTTATCCACCCTCGCTCCAGTTCTTCCCTGAGGATCCCCAGCTGCCCCCGCCGTGAGGTGGGGATGGCACCGGGATCGGGGTGCAGGGCCTGGCAGGGCGGCCGCTCCCGCCCCAGCACCCACAGCTGCTGCTTTGCTTCCCACGCCTCGGTGCCAACCTCCATGCCAAGGACAATCAGCGGGGCTGGGAGAAGGGGTCAGGACTTCGGGGGGCTGCAGAGGGGCTCGGAACCGGGGCACTGGTGCTCGGGGACGTGGCATCGCTTTGGAGGCTGCTGCAGCCGAACCCACGGTTCCAAATTTCCCGAATAGCCAGGAAACGGGTGTAAAAATAAAAATCAAAAATCACTTCAAAAAGAAGCAAAGGTCTGGGGTTATTTTCTCCGGCCTTCCCTGCTCCTCTGTCTTAATTCCATGGATATATCTTGTTTTCACGAGTCAAAAAAGAGTGTTTCTCCTGGAGGAAGGCAGCTCAGCAAAAATATTTGAGGCTGGGGATTTGAATCACTGGTGTTGTGACTCTGTCCAAAAGTGTCACCTGAAGCAAGGGTGCTGCAGGGGATGGACAGTGCTGCAGCTGGAGCATGAAGTTAATGTGAGAGAGGGGGGGAAAGTGGGTTTGTGGTCATTTTTGTGATCTGAGGCCTTTCGGTGCAGCCCAATGGAACTCATCTGTGCCAGAGCCTAGGAGCAGCTTAGGGCTGACGGGAGAGGACATGTTCATATCATTGCTGATATGTCAACAGGAAAATGCAGTTTTGTTGAAACTGCTGTATTTTACAGGAATATTTCCCTGTCAGCAACAGCATAACCTCACTAATACGAGATTCCAATGCATTTATTGAGGACTGGTAACATACCATAAAGTACGTTAGCACTTTACTTTCAGTGAACTTCTGCTGTCTGTTGCATCTCCAGTGACACTGTACTGCACAAATAATTGAAAATTCTGCACGTAATTGTCATATTTCAGTGCAATTCAAACCCGAACACTTTGTTGCTCCTGTATGGGAACTCTTGAGGAATTCCACTCAGCAATTTTAATTTTCTTTTCTTCCCTGTTTTTAAGAGGAAAAGACGCCATTTGAGGGAGATGTGTTGGGGAGGAGGGGGACCTTTTGTGATGTTGAGCTCCTCTTTTTTCCCTGGCTGGATGGGATTTGCATCCCCCCAGTGCTGGGCAGGCCGAGAGGGAAAACAGCCCCTCTGTGCCATGCCCAGGACCCTGACCAGCCCCAGATTGTGCCAGAGCCAGGGTTTTTCCACCCTGCCCATTCCTGACCCTGAGTCAGGCTGCAGGAGAGACACCTGTGTCCAGCTGACCCACAGTGGCCCTCCAGCCTTCTCCAGAGTGGAGGGGAAGTTCCCACTGACCATCTCATCCCCTCCAGCCATGAGGCGCTTCCTCCTCTGATGCTCAACTGTTGATAATTAAAGGGATCCTTTTCTTTGCAGCTCTTCCCCTCAAATGCTCCTGGTGCCTGACACTATTTGTCAGCCATACCCCTGATGTAATCCTATTTTTGCTCCCCTGCCTACCCTGCCTTGTGTCCAAGGCTCTCTTCATCTCTGGTTGTGCAGCTCCCACTGCTCAGGGGCTGCTGGTCCCCCTTCCCTCAGAGCTGGGGGTTCATAAACCCTGAGCCGCTCCCAGCCTCGGTGCTCATGAACTAGCTCTGTTTGGTTTGTCCAGAGTTAATTGCACACAAACTCCAGCCTGTTGGCACACAGGGGCTCTTTGTTCCTGCAAGAATCACTTGCCCTCCAAGGTCACTGCAGCCAAGACCTGCTGTCTCCGAGGGTCACCCTGCCGACATGCACTGTCAGTCTGATCCCTGCGCTGTGGCCAGGGCGGGATGGGGCAGGTGGCTGCAGGGAGAAAGCTGGAACTGAGGGAGCTGAGGCATTGCTGGAGCCTTTTGGGTCAAGCTCATTGAAGTAATGGGATGATTAGCAAGGATTGCTGAGCTTTATGGCTGGGGAGGAGGAGAAAGGGAGAAAGAGACGTTAGGGGTGGATTAACCCCTGTCAGACCTGTACAAGAGGTTTCCCAGATTAAACACAAGTTCAGTGGTCTGTAAACGCTCCCCTTTCACTGGCTGTTTCCCCAGAGGAGCTCTGGAGTTAAAGCTCTGCAGTTCGTGTTAGGAACCCGACTTCCACGGCATCCCAATTCCTGCTTGTGCTCTCAAGGCCCGCATCCTTTAACTCCCCTGAATCAACATCCCTGTGTTCTTAGAGACTTGAGTGTCAGATTAACCTGGATACTTGGTTCCAATTAGCTTTCCAAAATGCTCAGGAACAAGCAGTGAACTTTCATTGGGCTTATGGTCTCTTCGAGAGGTTTTGGGTGATGTTCCCATCTGTACAGCCCTGGAGCTGGAAGGAGATGCTGCACCAGACATGGCTGTGATGGGTCTGGCATTCCAGGGCAGCAGAGACCCTGAAATCCTGTGTGGAAGTGGGGGCTGGTCAGAGCCACTGGCCAGGGACTCAGGTCACTTTGGTCTCCTGCTGGCTCAGCTTTGCAGGGAGACAGGAATAGCTGCTGGCAGGTGCAGGCAAGAGCACTGCGGGCTGAGATGGCATTGAGGGCTCAGTGGCCCCTTGGCAGGACTGTGACCATTCTGAAAACCCTTTCTGACCTCCTTCCCAACCCAGGCAGAACCTCCATGCTGCTCCTGAGGAAGTCAGTGCTTTCCCTCTTCAGCATCTTTCAGGCTTCATCTGGATGAGACCAAGGAATGAGTTACAACTGCTTTCAGAGGGTGATGGGGCTGATAACTGGCAGCAGCAGTGGGAATGATGCCCTTCAATGCCATCCAGAGTGGCAGAGGGCCCTGGGAGCTCATCAGTTCTGCGGGAGAAATTCCCACTGACCATATCCTCAGGCGGGTGGGCACCGTCCCCGAGGTGGGCAGTCCTGTGCAGGCCCTCAGCGCTGGGCGGGCTGGCGAGACGCTGCCTCGAGGCAGTTTCCCAATCCTGCACACCTGGTACTCTGTCAATGCAGCCACTTGGCTAAATGTGGGTCATTGTAGGAGGATGCAGCCACTCGAGCAAACAAGCCTCAATTGCCCACTGATTGGGGTGGCTGAGTGCACCATCACTGAAATTTCTGAGGGGGGAGGCATTAATAATCCCCATTCTGTCTCTGCAGCCCTTGCCCCCTTGTTATTTCCCTCTTTGTGTCTTAATTTGGCCCATTATTATTATTTTATAAAAGGGCCTTTTCTCCACCCCCTCCCTCTTGAAGACACTCCTTAGACCGATGGGAAAATGGCAAGGAATAATTATGAAAAACATCAGTGAAGAGAGGGCCATCTGAGAGGGATTAAAGGATTACAATTAAAACTCATTTTAGGGAGGTGATGTGACATTAGCGTTTTCATTCTTCCCCCCTACCCCCCTTCCCCAAACACCCTCCAGGATATCTGGGTCTAAGTTGATTAAATGACAAACTCCAGCTCAGAGGGAAACAACAACAAATTAAAAACTGAGTAAAATGAAAAACAACAACCCAAAAATGATTTACAAAATGAAGTGAAAATGAGGTCACTGAGAATTACTGGAAGTCTGGCGGCAGCTGGAAATGGGGTGGACAGAGCACCTGCTGCTAATAGCAGGTTTCTGATGGTGGGAGCATCTCCCTGCTCCTGCTCCAGTGGCAAGTGAAATTGTTTGAGGTCTCTCTTCCAGGATACAACTGGAGTATTGGGCTGTGGCAATGGTTGTTTTGGCAGGGCTGATGCTCTGTGATTTTGCCAGCTCTGTGCTCCACTGAGGCCATGCTGGGCTTAGCTCTGGGAGCTGGGTGAGGACACAGTGCTGGCCCTGCTCTCCCCACAGCAGTGAGCAGATCCCAGCCTGTGAGGTGTCTCAGTGCCAAGGCAGCGCCGAGTCCCTTGTGTCGGCCTCAGCGTGTCCCTTCCTGGCATGGCTCCATGGTCCATTTTCTCATCTCCTTTTGCACCTCTTACTGGTGGCTGGAGCCAACCAGCCCCCACCCCATGCAGCTTCGAGCAGCTCCGGCACCATTCCCAGTGCTGGGACACACTCTGACCCTCCCTGAGCAAAGCAAAGCAGTCTGTGCTGCAAACACCTTCTCTCTCTCCTCCTTGTCCATCGGGATGCACAAAGGGTCCTGCCCATTCCACCTCCATTGTGGAGAATCCTGATCGGGCTCCTGAGGGTGGGAGCTGCTTACGGTGGCACTGAAATTCAGTGCTGTCATAAATAAGGGGAGTTGGGAAAGGCAGCGTGCTTGGAGTGGGAGCTGACACTTCCAAAAGGAAACACACACTGAGCTGGGGTTTTATTTGTTGTGGAAAGCAAATTCTGGGATGATTGCTGGCCATTTCAGTGAATGAATATGAAGCCTGAGATGGGGGATTTCCCTCTATAAACCAAAAATATCTGTAAATCAAACTATTCAGTTGATGTGGACACCTAAACCCATGCTGTCAGCCCTGTTGGAAGGGGGGATTACATGAAGATGCAGAGGCAGATGAGTGACTCAGGCCCTGCAGTTCACAGCGCTTAGGAAGTTTTGGCTGCCAGGATCTGATCTGTAGGGCCCCAACAACCACAGTGGGACTGAACCCACATCCTGACCTCAAAGCACAGCTCTTACTGCTTAAACTCAGCCACAGAGCCTGTAAGTGTGAACGCTTTCCCTTCAGCCTGTAAGTGTGAAAGCTTTCCCTCCAGCCTGTGCGTTTCAGCCGTGCAGCTTTGGGCTACAGAGCGAGAGCAGAGAGGAGCTTCTCCTACATCCTCCTCCTGTTTCTCCTGCCAAAGAGGTTGGGCGCAAACCCAGCCTCTTCGCTTTCGCCTCCATTCAGCAGCCTGGCATAACCGGGCATCTCATCACGTGGCCGCGCACGTGGGCGCCAGCGCTCGTCATGTGAGGTGCCATATCGTGTCTCATATTGGGAGGCAGGGAGAGCTGGAAAAGCTTAACGGAAGGGAAACTCCCCCTCCTCCCCCCTAGATCCAGCCTATTTTCTTTCCTCTTCTTTTGTTTCTGATTTCCGGAACTATGCGGCAAAGCAAAGCGTGGGGAGAAGAAAGAGGCTGAAGAGAGCTGGCATCTGGCAGGGAAAAGAACAAAATAGCAGAGCAGGGCTTTCCTAGGCAGGAGCAGGGAAGGCGAGCAGTGCCTGCTTGGGTGCTGGGCAAGCCCCGGGAAAATTCAGGGTCTAAACATGGAGCTGGCCCCAGGCAGGTGTAAATGGGCACAGAGCTTGCTGGTAAAGGCAGCAGAGAGGTCAGCCCAGCAGCTTGAATTGTACTCTTCTCATGGGGATCCTCCTTGCTGCCCTCCTTCACAGGATCTGTTCCTTGATGTCCCTCCTGCTCCATGCCCCTGAGCCTGTCGCAGCAGGGAATTCCCCAAGGACATGCACTGCACCTCCTGCCCGGTGTCAAGCTGCTGGTGTGATTTGGGCCCAAACAGAGGGGAGGTAGAGGTGGAGGCCATTCTCCTGAGAGAGAGGCTCTCTGAGGCTGAAACGATCAGTGTGGCACAGTTCATCCTGCGATGTCCCTTTTACAGTCAGGGCTGAGAGTTGCCTAAATATATTTTTATTCCTGTTATTTCCTCTGTCCTGGCCAGTACAGAAAGAGGTCTTTGCATACAGACCCAGTGTTAATTAGGTAAATTAATTAGGACCAAGATGCAGTGTTTTCCCCCTGAGGAGGAAATACAGTAAACTCCATTTCTGTGAGTTGTTTATTCAGCCAGGGGGGTCGAAGGAGAATAGCCGTGTCAAAGAAGCTGCCATTTTCAAGGTCCTTGTGTCCCTTCTGCGCCGCCCTAGAAAGGGAACAAAACTCTGTTGACAGCAAAATCTCAGCAGGAGCCCCTGGGCTGAGGGGCACAGGGAAGCGAAGTGGAAAGGGTGCCAGGTTTCCGAGCGCCTGGAGGGAACAGGCTTTGGTCTCCAGCGTTTCAATGGACCGGGGAAAGCAAATCAGCCCTTTCAAGGCCAATCATGCTGTTCTCGAAGGCACACACTGGATACAATGTGCCTCTGGCAGCGGGGCAGCGGGAAAGGGACTGGGTGGCCATGGCAAGGCCGAGGGCAGCAGAGCTACCGAGGGCCAAGAGCCAGTGACCATGCTCCTGCTCCATCCATCCCACTCCTCAGAGCCCTGGGAACGGATCTGGGATGCACTGGAGCATCAGGAACAGCCCAAGGAGGCTGTTCGGATGGGGCAGATGGGACACCCGTGTGTGTTTCTATTTTGCGTTGTCTCTTCCCTCTCCTCCAGCAGAGTCATGGTTTGTGTGGTGAAGGAGCAGGGAAGCACTGAGCAGCTCCCTGACCTTTTCCCCACCCCAGCCTTTTATTCACACTTTTTAATTCATTCCACCCTGAAAGCGTGTGACCCGAGAGAGCCTAATCCCAGCCTGTGAGCCTGCTCCAGTGTCTCTCCTGGACATGGCTTGTTTATGAGTGGATGGATGGACTCCCCAAGATGTGCCGTGGCATAGGCAGGTTTGCGGCTGCAGTTGGGGTGTTTTCATGCTCGGGTGCTCCTGTGTGTCCTTGAGAGGAGCAAAGCTGGGTTTGCCTTGGTAGCCTCTCCCAGCCCAGTGCTCTGCCCACAGCACCATCTCCTGTCAGCATCGCTCAGGCTTGCAGGGGCAGTGCATCCTGGGAATTTCCTTCCCCGGTGCCAGAATACCTTCACCCCGAGTCCGAGAGTGCAGATGATCTTCCGTCATCATATTTAAACCCCCCTTCCCATCGCTGACCAAAGGCAGGATGAAAGCGGCAGGGTTTTTTTCCTCTTTCTTTCTTTTTTTAATGGCGTTTCATTAGCCTCCAAATCAGACAGGCGAAACAATGGTGTTCTGTCAGCGATGGGCTTTCGTGCTGATTTCATCTCCTCTCTCATCCGTATGCAAACCAGCTTCCAGCAGGCTTTGGTCATGCCATGGAAACCGAGGTGCAGGCCCGGAATGGGGGTTCTCTGAGTGAGAAATCTCCTGTTCGCTTTTTCCCATTTGCATAATGCAACTTTTCTTCCCCCAGACACTGAGGCGCTTTGTTTATAGAGAGCTGAGAGAAAGGGGGATGCTGGGGACAGAGAGGGACTGCGGGGAGGAGGGAAGTGCCTGGTGGGAGTGGGGAAGAGGAGGGCAGTGCTCGAAAAAGAAGAACATGCAGAGAAAAGTGCGAGGCGACTGGAAGGGAATATATATGAGGATGGGGACTGGGAAATGGGGCTGGGCCAGTTCCCCGTGATCCTGGGACCCGTGCGCTCCTTTGGCCTCTCTGAGCCAGCTGAAGGGTGTCAGGGGGACTTGGCGTGGCTGAGGATCCAGCTGGGAGCCTGGATCTGCGCTGAATTAAAGCCGGTTGTCATGATAATGCCCCCCAGAGGAAGCAGGAGCCTTTTCAAGCCTTGCATGAAATACCTCAAAGGGTTTTGTGCAAGAAGCCTGTAAGATCTTCAACTGGTGGAAACCCAAGGTTGTCTGGGGGAATGGTGACCCACAGGGCACACGGGAAGGTGGCTAAGTGACAGCCAGCAGAGCGTGAGGACTCGGCTGTCCTGGGAGGTGGAGGCAGAAACGGTGGGGGGATAAAATCATCCCAGCTTGATTCCCAGTGGTGCGTGGGGCTGGGAGAGAAGGAGGTTAACAAAACAAAATCACAACCCGTTCCTCTCCCTTGAAATGTGGCAAACTGCAAGGTGGCACAGGGAGGTCAGAGGGTGAAGGGATCAAATCGTCCAGTCCCCTCCAGTAACCCCAGTTTGTTGGAGCCATTGGGGCTGATTTACCCCCCACCTTGTACATCTTCTGCAAAGTAGTGATCTGCTGCTCTTTGCAATCCATTTTGAGATCTACGAGGGTAAGGGGCTGCTCTTAAGAGTTTCATCACCTCTGATGGCTGGACCTCCTAGAAAAAAAAAATGGTTCTTGTGGTTCAATCCTGGGCAACAGACTTTGATTTGTGAATTGGATGGATGCACGATTAATAGTAATAATAACAATAATAGCAACGAAATGTATTAATCAGTGACGGATGACAGACATGCAACCTGCAATTAGAAGTATTTTAGGATATGTAAAAATCCCTGTAAATGATCTGCAAATGAGGTGTAGACAGTAAAGCAGGCGGCAATGGAGATATTTTTGGATTTTGCCTCAATGTGGGACTGCTCTGTTTTTAAGGTGCTTCAATGTGAATTGGATGTACAGACACGCTCCTGAGGGAAGGTCTTGTGTTGGTACTGCAAAATGTGTGACTGTTGCTCCAAAGTGTGGGATGTTCTGCCAGGACCAGTGAAATCCTACGGGCCTTGGGCCAACAGAACTACAGGCAGGAGCCTCAGTGATTCACGGGCTCCTGCCTGCACGTGGAAATTGCACAGATTTAGATGGGAATTGTTCAAGCCTCACTTGTGCCATTTGCACTTCAGGGGTGTGGTTGTACATGGTACCAGATGTTACTCCAACCCTGTTAAAGGGCAGCTGGGATTCATATTGGATGATCTACACAATGTGAAATATTAAATCTTTACCTGTGAGCAGGAGAATTCTGTAGTCTAATCCCAGAATCTGGTATTCTGGGACAGGAAGAAAAGTGGAGGGAAAATATTTGTGCTTTGGAGGATTCTGCTGTAACTCTGTGGAGTCCCTTTAGCGAGAAGGGATACCCACCTGGACATCCCTCTCAGGTGCACTGGTACCTCCATGTAGCACAGCTCTGCATCACTGATGTGCTGCATGGAGCAGCTGGGATGCTGCAAATGCTCGGTGAAAGGGATGGGGATTGTGAGGAGTCTGGTTTGGGGCTTTTTCTCATTGTTTTTAGTCTGGTTTCTGCAGAAAATGAGATTTCTGCCATCACAGGGAATTCTGTCATTTCTCACCTCTCTCCCAGGAACTTCCAAAATAGGATGACTTCAGCTCCATTTGGCTCAATGTCAGTTTTTGATCCCCAGTCAGTGGAAACTGCTTTGGGACTTCAGTTACATTTGGTTTTTTTCAGAAGTTCATTTCTACTATTGGCTCTAAAAATCCATTTTTACTTCAAGACAAGACTGGGGAAGGGCTGTGACCTTTCCCTTTGGACAGGGAGGGAGAGGGGTCTCTGTGGTGGGGGTTTGCCAGGGTGCAAACTGCAAATGCCTCAGCCTAATGAGCTCTGCGATTAACAAAGCATCAGAGAATTCCAGTCCAAGGAGGCTTCAGCCCAGAGTGTTTCTGAAGGAGGCTCACACACCTCAGACAGTGTTTGTCTGCTCCTGCCTGTATTGAGACAGAGCTGCTGGTGGACCTGGGCAGTTGCCTGTCCCAATCCCATTGTAGTGGCCTTTGGGCAGTGACATGGGGTCCGATGAAGGGGCAGGGTGTGAACATGGCGTGGGCTTTGCAGGTGCCCCATACCAGGACAGGAAGGGGCAGCAGGTTGGTCACTGCCGGAGCAGGGACGGGACTTTCCAGCATCGCTTCCACACTCACCCTCCCGGCCTCCAGCCTGCCGGTCATGCCAATTTGTCACCAAGCTGGGATTTCAATTAAACCCCAAAAGAAGGGGTCAGAGGTTATGCAAACACGTTGGTAAAGGCCACTCGCCTGGAGGGCTCTCCCGGGGCCACTGGAGCCGGCCCCTTGCTTTACACAGCCCTGAGTGACCCGGGCTGAGGCCGGCATTGTTCCCTGTGCTCCATTCAAGAGGCGGTTTGTCAATAAAATTGACCTTTCAGCTCCTGGGGGTGCTGCCACCTCATATTCCTCCCTTTCCTGACAGTTTGGCTGGAGTAGAGCCAACGGCCCCTCTATAGTCGCTGTGTCCCTGGACACGCCAAGGGTGCGGGCTGGGATGGGAGCGGGAAGGGGACATAGTGCAGGAAGGCCCTGCAGCACTCACGGCAGCCTCTTCTCCCCGTGGTGGTTTTTATTCTGGTTTCTGCCTTTTGGACTTTTACCCCTGAGGGCAATTTTGGGCTGGGTCCCTCAGAAACACCATCACAAACAGCAGGTTCTGCTCGTTCTCTCCAGACCTCATTCTCCTTTCAGGGCCATCATTCTTGCAGCTGCCTCCGCAAGAATCCCATGATGGTTTTCTGCCCCTCACCACCCAGGCTGGGTTGGGATGACCTCAAGATCCCTCCTGCAGAACTAAGCCCCGTTGTCCCTCCCTGTTACACAAGTGACACCAAAGTCTCACGCAAGGCAGCGCCTCTCCCTACCAAGCCACGTGCCCACCAGCACATCCACCCACTGCGGGCACGATCCCACTTTTCAGGGAGGTGTGAGGCTTCCCGGTGGGCTTGGGGGGTGGGACTGTACTGGCCCCTGCTCTGGTGCACTAATTGTGCTGGGCAGCATTGCACACAAACTGCTTGAACCCACAAGCCTGAGAAGGCCATTTCAGCTGCAAGATAAATGGATATCGTGGAGCAAGTGGCAATTAGCGTGGGTAAAGAGCCCCTTAGTGACTGTCCCTTACATAACACCTTTGTTCCAAGCCCTTCACTTCATACTCAGTTTGTAAATAAACTTGACTCCCAGCTTTACTGTGGCCTTTATTCTTTTTTTTATTTTATTATTCTTTGAACCCGGGGAAGAATGAGTCGATTGTTCACCCCCAGGGACATGCAGCAATCTGAGGCCCTGCCCGGCCTGGCGGTGCCCACTCGCCCCAAAACGGGCACTGGCAGTAGCCCATGCCGGAGCCACCCACACAGCTACCACGGCAGCAATTTTAATTGCGTTGCCCCCGCTGATGGTGCCTGGGGGCTCATTACGCTGCTGGCAATGAATGGGGGGCTGAAAATGTGGTTCTGTAATTGCAGTGGCAGCTTTCACTGGGGGGCGGGTTGGCAAGAGGGGCTGAGCTCTGCCCCAAGGTTTCGGGTCAGGGAGGAAGCCTGGGGGTCTCTGGATCAGTCCAAGTGCAGGGACCTGTCTCTAATTCACATCATGTCCTCCGCATCACCTTCTAACCTGTGGGAGGGTTTTTCTACACCTGCAGTGCCACGACAAGGCTGGCAGTGAGCAGAAACTCCGAGACACAGTGGGCTGTGCTTTGGAGGATTTGGGGTGCCTGGTCCCAGGCTTGAGGCATGCTGTGGTGAGCAGGGCTCAATTGCTCTCCTGCCTTTAACCTTCACATGTCACTTTTGCCAGATCCTTTTCCAAAGGGCAGGGCTGTTTGGGGAGTTATTGAGGTGTTCAGTGCCATGAGTGGTGACTCTTCCTCCACTGCCACCTTTGCCTGGGCTCTCTCCTTGCTGCTGGTCTTTCAAACCACTGCTGGTGATACTGGCCCGTACTGGGAAGGCGTCGGGCGCAGCTCTTTGTTCAGTGTGGGGATGGTCGGGCCCCTGCTCCTCTCCCGAGCCTTCCCTCTCCCATATGGTGCCCATTATTAGATGTGTGCACCAGCCTTGTCTGACAAGGAGCTTTACAGGTGTCACTGGGATAACGATTCACACTCCAAGAAAGGTGGGAAAGATGATTAGCTAGCTTTCTATCAAACAGCACACGGCATCAGCTGCTCCGG
>WBMY01015574.1:59613-73673 GCA_013397315.1 Donacobius atricapilla
GGTGGGGGCTGTGGATGTGTAAGGACATGTATGCCAGGAGCTCGGGGAGCCCAGGCTTTGTCCTGCTTCTAATTCCAATGGACTCTTGGGCACCTCTTTGTGTGCCTTAGTTTCCCCAGCTGTAGCAGAGGGATGTTGTTATTGCTTTGACTTGTAAAACACCCTTCGAGCAGCTGATTGAGCTTCTGCATTAGCAAGAGGTGAATTAGGCAGGTCTCTTGGCAGCTGGGCTGCCATGGAGAGGGCAGAGGAGCTGTCAGAGCCGGGGATCTCAGGGGACAGGGCTGGAGGGGGGGGACACGAATTCAATAAACCTGCTGGACAGAGGCATGTGGTACAGTGCGCCTGGAGTGTGTCCTGAAGGTTACGAGAGCCCCGTGGCACAGGGAAAGGTCTCTGGTGCCAGTGTGGCACGGGCAGGCGGGCAGGGCTTGCTCCACGCAGATGTGTCCGTGTTTTGCCCTGCCTACCTCTTGTCTGTGGGGCCTTGGGCTCTTCCCGCGGGTGTATTTTAAATAAAGACTAATTTAGCAGGCAGATCCTGGCATCCCTGAACCTGACACGGGCACACTGCGCACCCAACCGCTGCGAGCTGGTGAAATATCTTCAGCTCTTTCCACATCTTCAATATTGTTGAAGAGAGAGGCAAGACAGGAAAATGAGAGTAAATGAGCTGTTCTGAGCTGTCCTTTGCTCCAGTACAGGGAAAGCGGTTGTGTCTCACATCTCCCCAGGTCGGGCTGCGATCCGGAGGTGAGCCCCGCCTTCAACAGTGACGGAGCAGAGGGTTCGCTGCAGGGCTGGGGAAACTGAGGCACGCGCCGAGTCTGGCGCCCAAACCACCCCCGAGGCAGAAGAGGTGTGAAGCTGGGGTGCTCGCCCAAGCTCCTCGTGCTCGCTCGGGGTGCCATCGTCACCCCGACACCGCCGCGACCCTCCGGTCCCGGGACGGCCGCGGGCGCTGCGGGCGGAGCCGGCGCTGCCTCTCCCCGAGCCCGCGGCCGGCGGGATTATCTGCTTAGCTGCACCATCTGTTCCTCAAACTGCCATCATTATGTTCAACTTGGGAAGAAAACGGCCCCTACAGAGAAGCAATTTGTTCGCTGACTAAACCTTTCAGGCTCCGGCCGGCCCCGGCTCCCGCGGCCGCCGCACGGAGCGCTCCGCGCCCGCGGCCGCCGCGCTTAAACAACCGCGGGGAGAGCGGAGGGCCAGGGCCGGGCACGCCGGGGAGCGGGCGTGGGGAGGGCGCGGGGCGCCCCTAATCCGATTACAAAACATAACAGCCTTTCAGAGGGACCGGGGGCCGGGCGAGGGGGGCAGGAGGGAGGTCCATTTCACACCCGACCCCGACGTCTGGGGGTCTCGCAATGATCTCACTGGAGGGGCTTTTCTTCCCGTCGCAGTGGGTTGCTTTTGAAATGCGCTGCGAGGAAATAAAAAAGGAGAAGGGGGCTGCCTGGGAAAGGGGAGGAGAGGCCTGGGAAGGAGGTGAGGTGGGAGAGGGCGGCGCGGGCCTGGGGTGAGCCCTGCAGCTCAGGCTAGGGCCGATGACTGAAGCCCAGCACCCCCTTGCTGGGGCACCAGCCCTCGTGCCCCTTCTCCCTCTTGCATCCCGCTTCTCCCTCTAGCGTGTCACATGGACGTGGGTCCTGGGACGTGTCCTCCCCTGCCGCCTGAGCGAGGAGTGGGGCTGCGGGCCCTGCAGAAACCTTCCCCAGCGCCTGCAGCGGCAGCAGAAACAGAGACGGGGGACCCACTTCCCTGAATCCCTGTGTTTTGTCACGGAATTTCAGTGACACCAAAGCATTTAATGTGCTGATTTCACCAGTTTTCTGCAATGGACAACGAAAGCGGGAAAAGTTAAACTGATAGTTTGACTTATATAAAAGCAAGAAGTTTTGACTTAATGCTGTGTGATATTTTGACTTACATAAAAGCAAGAAGTTTTGACTTACTGCTGTGTTTTAAAGCGACGCTTTAAGATCACCTGCAAAAAAATGTGTTTCACCAACTTTTTTTAGGGTTTTTTTTTGTTCAGTGAGTTAAAGGAAACCTGTGTGCTTCAACAGCAGTAGAAATCAGAACAAGAGGGTCCCGCCTGTGTCTACTTTGGTTGGGTAACAAAGTATTTGCCCCAAACTTTGCTGTGCTGGCCCTGCACCCCCTGTCCGCTCTGCGTGGGGTGGGTCTATGGTCCCCTCCTCAGCGGTGGTGCTGGCAGCTGGGGATACCTGTGCCTATGGGAATCCCACACGGTGAGTGCCAGAGTCTGGCACAGGAAATGTGAAAGTGTCTGGCAGCCACCCCAGGCTCGTGGGAGATGGGACCCCAAGGTGTCCCCCACATCGGGAACCCCCGGCACATCCACCATTGCCCCTCTAGGAGTCCTCTGGGGCTGTGCCCCTGCTCCAAATGCTGCAGGACCCTCTGTGGGTTCACTCGAGCTCCCACATGCCCAGGGTGTTCCAATCTGCCCCCAGGTGGGGTGACAGCATCTTTGTGGGGGGATGTGGGGCCAGGATTCTGACTGCTGGGGGTCCTGGGACTGCAATGGCCAGAGGAGCATCTCTCACAGTGGGGCTCAGTGCTGGGGGTGTTCATTTGTTGAGAGGAGCCCCTGGTGCAAGGTGATGAGTGGTCAGTGGAGGGCAGGGCTCACCCCTGTGCTGGGGACCCTGGTGTCACGCTGCTCCTGCCCTTGGGCGCTGCCTGCTCAGGCTGTCCCACACTCCAGCGACTGCACCATCCTCAGGTGTGCGGGACATGAAACCCAACAAATGGACATCGGTGTTTGGGGTGCAGGGGAAATTGGGGGGCTTTGCCTTCCTCCCTGGATGACACCTGAAGGAAACAGCCAGGAGAGCTGGACAGGTGCCATGAGAATTCAGGGGCAAATCCGGAAGCTACAAAAAATCCATATATTTTAATTGTTGTGTGCAAAAGTGTCTGTACAAAGTCTTTGCTGCTTTCTGTTCAGCCTCCTGTGCCCATTCCCCAACACCGTCATCCCTCCTCCCCGCACTGCCTTCCTTCAGAGAGCAGCTGATGGGGAAACTGAGGCAAGGAGCAGAGAGGAGAAGTGGCTAAGCCAAGCCTGGACACCCCGAGGTGACCCTGGGAGCAAGAGCTGTGTTGCTCCCACAGCAAGCACTGAGATACTGCAGCACCTCTTCACCCTGCAAAGGCCTGTGGACACCCAGCTATTCCCAAAACGTTTGGGACCAGGAGCTGGCTCCCTCCTGAGAACAAGCATGGCTGTCTCCAGAGCAGGCGGCTGGAAAGTTCAGGCTGCCAGAAGCCAGCTGGCACTGGCAGCGACATTGGCGGTGCAGGACCTCACCGGGGTCGTTACACCAAGGTGCTGATGCCCAGCTCCTTCCCGCTTGCCCTGGGGTCACATCCTTCCTCAGCCACCTGCACCAGAGACAGGGAGAGGGGCAGAAACGGGCCCTGCTCAGGGCAGATTGGGGCTGGGTGGGGGCAGGAGAAAATGGCCTCCAGTTGCACCAGGAAGATTTAGATGGAATACTGGGGGAAATTCTTTCACTGAAAGAGCTGTCCAGCTCTGGCACAGGCTGCCCAGGGGAGTGGTAAAGTCACCATCCCAGGAGGGATTTAACAGATTTGTGGATGTGGCCCTTGGGGACACGGTTTAGTGGTGGCCTCTGCAGTAGTGGAACAGTTGGACCTGGTGCTTTTAGAGGGTTTTTCCAACCTAAAATGAGTCAGGGATTCTATGAGTCCATGACCAGGGGCATTTACTGCAGCTCTCCTGCCCTAAATGCTGCTGCAAGAGGAGGGAGAGTACCAGCAGCTGGGGGGAATATCCAACTCCTGCTGCAGCCTGAGAGCCATAAACCCCATTTTACCAACAATTCCCCAGCTTTACCTCGCAGAAGACGGTGTTTTCCATGTGCTGCGCGTCCGGGGAGCACCTCAGCACTTTGGTTTTCAGGACGGCACCTGAGGACGCCGAAAGCCGGACGAGGGCGTCTGAGCGCGGGGCGGCCGCTGCCCGGGCTTCCCCTGACATCTAGCGGCAGCGCCGGGCGGGCGGCGAGGAGCCGGGACCGGGGGGAGCGGGACCCGGGGGGAGCCGGGACCCGGGGGGAGCCCTGCCCCGAGGGGAGCCCCGGACACGGCAGGGACCACGGACCGAACCCTGCCTGACCTGCTTTGCTTTGGGGCTGCTCCTGCCCTTTCCCCCCAAATCCATCGATTCCCCTGCCCCTCACACCCTCCATCCCGTGGCACTGGAGGCAAAGCTCACCTGTGAAGCAGCCCCCGAGCGTTGCAAGCAGCAGGGTGAGGGGCAGGGCACCGAGCTGGATTAACGCTTGGTCAGTGACTGTCCGGCTGCCCTGGGCCACCAGTGGGAATACAAGCTCCAGCCTGCAAGCCAGAGAGGAGACAGGCTTTGGGGAGCTTATTGTCACAGGCTTATGGCTCTGGGTAAAGTCTTCCAAAGGGGAGCTGTAAGAGGGTGAGTGGAGCAGCCCTGATCTCAGGGGTCGTGGTGGCCCCAGCTTGGTGCATCGAGTCACTGGCATCCCCGATTCTGGCTCCTCTCACCTGTCACCATAAGTGTCTGCGGTGGCCATCAGTGTCAGCAGTGTCCCCAGCAAAGCCCCCAGTATCCCAGGCAGCCCATGGATGTTGTGAACCCCACATGTGTCCTGGATTTTCAGCCTTGAGTGTAGAACAGGCTGGGGAGAGCATAGGGAAGAGCTGGTATTGGGATGGGGGTCAGTTGCCCAGGGAGGCTGTGCTGCAGCCTTGTGTTTGCAGGTTTGGCAACAGATGGTCCCCTGACCTAGGATCAGTCCTTGGCTGTCCCAGGATGACTCACCGTGAAGAATCTGAAGCCAAGTGGGGAGATTAGGCCAACCAGAAACCCTGCGATGAGAGCCCCAAAGGGGGTGACCAGCATCTCCCCAGCCATTCCCATCACGGCCATTCCAGCCAGGGTGGCATCCTGGATCTGAACCTGATGGAGAAGGACATGGTCAGGGGAACTGGCTCCATGGAGAGCATCAGCATGGGACAGGGAGGAGAGGCGGTCTTCCTCAGTGATCAAATTGGTTCTTAACCTAAGAAAGCCTAACAGGCCTCCCCTTTTGCCCTGGTATGTTCAGGCTTACTATTCCTGTGGGATAGGATGTGGGCAGGGCATGAAGCTTGGGTTTGTCTCAGGAGGGGACCTACCATCCGTGGGGTGCTCTCCTCATAGAGGACAGGAGAGAGGATGAAGGTGGCCACTGTACTCGCCACCAGTGAGCAGTAGGTGTTGATCACTGCCCAGTTCTTGGCATTGTCGTGGACAGTGATAGCAGAGGTGAAGCTGGGCCAGAAGATCCACAGGTAGATGGTTCCTACAGGGAATACAACAGGCAGGTCTTGATGCGGGAGTTGGTCCCTTGTGGGACAGAAACTTCTTGCAAGTGCCAAGAGATGCAAGTGGCCACAGCTTGCAGCAAGGGAGGTTCAGGGAAAAGCTGTTTCTAGGAAAGGGTGGTGCAGCCCCACCACAGGCCCCTGGGGAGGTGGAGGACATCTGTCCTTGATGGTTTGCAGGAATCTCCCGGTCAAAGCCACAGCCTCACTATCCTTATATTGGTGACAAGCCTTCCACTGCCAGCTCCATGACTCGGGTGTTGTAGGATTTGAACTCCATACCAACCACAGCAAAGGCATCCCTCTGGTACCCCATGTCCTGCTGCTCTTCCCTCTTCATCTTGCCCTTGTGGGGGTGGTACAAGACCCGTGAAACCATCAAGCCGAAATAAGCACCAAAGGTGTGGATGGTCAAGGAGCGTCCACTGTCGCTTACCTGGTGAGTAAGGAAAAGAGCCGTGCAGGAGGTGGGGATAAGGGATTTGTCCCTCCAGATGAGGCAGAACTTGACACGACAAACCTAAACCCAAGGCCACTCCTTTCTAGACTCACCCCCATGAGACTGAGCAGGATGTATTCATTGACAGTGCACAGGGTGACTTCCAGCAGGGCCAGCAGCAGCATCTGGACAGGGTTTACCCTGCCTAGAACAGCTCCGGTGGAGATCAGAACAGCTGCAGTGCAGAAGTCAGCGCTGACCATGCTGGGAAGGAGATGAAAGGGATGGGACTGGACCTGGCACTGCCAGGGATGAGCACAGGGGCTGGGGAGAGCTGGCCGGGGACAGGAGCTGAGCCTGCATCCCACGGCTCCCACAAGCTGAACAGGCAGAGCCTTGTGATGCTGGTGACAAAGGGATGGCTGGGCTTGGGGCAGGTGCGGGCCAGAGTGCTCCCCTAAATGCCTGGCTGCAGCCTTGGCAGTATTTGCACGGCCCTTGCTAGGGCAGCACTCAAACAACCCAGAGGCCTGGTCCCTCAAAATCCTCCTCCAAAGCAGAGCCATGAGTTTTACAGAGGGGGGAGCCAGTGTGCCAGGGCCGGGCTGGGATGAGCTGTCCGGGCAGCAGCAGCTCCCTCCTGCCTTACCTCTGAGCTCCCACGTAAATTTTGCCATTGAAGAAGAAGTAAAAAAACCCCTGGATCAGAACAGCCCACTGGATGGCAAAGGCTATGATGAGGATGCTGATGGCCGCACTGCCCGGCCCATAGCGGCTGAGGAATGCCACCAGGAGCCCGAAGCTGAGGAGCACCTGGATGTGGACATCCTGGAAACCTGGTGGAGGAGAGGCACAAGGATGGGTCTGGAGGTGCTGACGGCCGGCAGCCACCCTCCTGCCTGCTGGTCCCCGAGGGGACTGAGACAGGAGTAAGACTCCCCCTACTCTAACAGGCTTTGGGGAGCTGAAGGCTCGCTCCACTTGATGTGTGTCTGGAACCATGGGGGATGATCTTCCCTGGAGATCTGCACTGGGGAGTAGCAGTGTCGGGTAAAGCCATCCCTGCCCTGTGACCCTTTGCAGTGGCTCCTGCCCACCCTGTCTGCAACTGCCCTGTCCAGGGACCTCAGGACACTCACACAGTTCACCCCACAAACCTCCTGGGGTGGCCAAGAGCTGTCTGCACCCACTAGACCAGCATGAAGGTGGGGCTGAGATGTCAGCAACCCTGGGACCTCACTGGGACCCTGAAAGCATCACATCCCAATTCACAGGATGAGGAGAGAGGAAGGATGAGCAGAGAACTGGGATTCGTCTGGTGGCAAAACAGAGGATGGGGGGCTTGGGCTAAATGCCCTTGGCACCCTTTCAGCCGACAGCTGTGGCCCGGCCTTCTCCTGAGTCACTGCCTGGGTGGGGTTACGTGGGCAGGTGAAACCGGGAGAACCTGTCAGCTGCCAGCTGCCAGCTCCCTGCCCAGCGGCTCCGTTCGCTCCCCTCTCTCGCCCAGGGCACTCTGAAGCTCCTCTCCCATTGATCACCTTGTCTTTGGCTCAGAAAAGCAAGGGGCGGCCCCTTATCCCGGCAGGAGCTCTGCAGTGATGCCCAGCAGTAGGATGTTCCCTGCAGGGCAGACCCCCAGCCCTCCCTTGGACCCTGTAGTAGCACCCAGGGAGCCAAATCCTCTCTGGGAGGGGCTCGGTGTAAATCCCCCAGCACTGCAACACCCAGCCTGTCAGTGGGGAGCTTTGCAGACCCTAAAGTGCCATGAGCAGCTGCTGTGCTCCCTACCATGGCATGGGACGATGATCCCTAGTTTTTCACCGCACTCAGTGATCGCCTCTGAGCTCCACTGCCGTAACACGTATCCCAGACCCAAATATCCCTCTTTTGGGGCTGGCTCTGTCCAAGCACTTCAGAAATCCTTGCAGCATGTCTGCTTTACCGCCGCTGGGTTGCTCCAGTGCCCCAACCCTGCAGTGTGATGTTCCCTCTCTGTTTAACTCTGGAGTCTGTTGCAGGTCTGCAGCCCGAGCTGAGCATGGGGACACCCCATGCCATCCCCGCAGCAGATCGGCTCTTCTGCACCCGCGGGCGAGGGGGTACTCACGGGGCTGCTGGAAATCCGAGTCCTGGTATCTCCAGCTGCAGTTCAGCTGCGGGGGGCACTGGCCAGGGCTGCTCTCGGGGCTGTACCGGACGAACACGGCGAAGAGGAGGATGTTGAGGATTTGGAGGAGGAAGCACAACCCAGAGAGCTGGAGCCTCGAGGCAGCTGTGTGCTCAGGCATGTCGGGGGGCAGCCAGGGCAGGCGAACCCCTGCAAATGGGGTGCATGAGGAGAGCCACGCCGGGACTGCAAACTCCGCCTGCCCTCGCCTCCCGCACCTTGAAGGGACTGCCGGGGGTGGGACAGCGCTGCCAACACGGAAACTCAGGACTAGATTTCCTGGCATGCCTCCACACCTGGCGTTGCCACATCAGGTGGCTCCAGTCACTGTGCTGGGAAATGTGTGGGCTGTGTGGGGTCAGTGTCCCTCTCTGCTGGGTGCAAGAGGCCTGGAGGGAGGATTTGGGGTGGGGCAGGAGCTGTAGGGGAAGATGCATGAGGTTTCAGCCTCTTCATTGTAGAAACACGGTGTTCTCAGGATCTGGGTCAGGCAGAGGAGGTGGGAGGTGATGCACAAGTGTGGTGGGACTGACCCTCTGTGCAGGTGCCTGCTCAGCAATGTCCCACAAAGCTAGGCTCAAATTCCCTGGTCAGAAGGAGAAATGAGTATTCAGGTGGCTTTAGGGACGAGGTTCCTTGTGGGCCCGTGAGGAGAGAAGGAGAATCTGAGCCTTGAAAAACAAGAGCAAGGAGCCGAGTCAGAGGCTTCTGCTAAAGCCCACACCAGGAGCTGGGGGAGCTGAGCACGAGGGATTCCTTGGCTTTTCTTTGGCTGCCTCTGCTTCTGCAGAGGTGTTTGTATTGCGCCGAGAGTGGGTGTAGATCCCAAAAAGGGAGAAGAGACGAGGAGCAGAGAAGTAACAGAGTGTGTGTTTGGGAAGTGATTTGGGTGACTCCTTTCCACAGGGCCAAACTCTGAACTCAGATAAGCAGTGGCGGGCTGGGGTCCCAATGTGCTGGGCCCTGATCCCAATGGTATGGAGAAGGGTGATGAGTCACTTCTGGGGGCCCCTGCAAGCGTTCTACTTTGGGCTGTGGTTTTGTGAGGACCAGGGACTGTAGTTGGTGCCTTCACTTGGAAAAAATGTGAGAAACATTCAGCTCGTTTGTGGTACCGCAGAGCTGGGAATCAGCATCCTCCAGCCAAGAAGCCCGGAGCTGGTGCTGGGGGAGAACAGACCTGCTTCTGCGGCCGTGGGCACAGGAAGTGTGAGGGAGGGAGATGACAAACTCTCTGAAGAGCCATGGACCCACCCGATAACCGTGGGGAGCTGCGAGGGAGGAGCTTGCAGCGCTGCTGCTCCAGTTTAGCCTCTCAGCCCAGCGACAGAAAAGCTACAGGCGCCTTTTCCTCATTACAATGAGCCAAACCTCTGACCATTCTGAGCTGGAAGAAGGCTTCCAGTTCAGCCTGCTGGCATCAAAATTGATGCCCCTCCTTGAAAAGAGGCTGGAAGCAGTGGGGAGCAGGTGGGGGACAAGGGCCTGGGGACTTCACATGCGCCCTGTGCCTTCTCCCCAGGGAGGGCTGTTTGCTGTGCTGTGTGTGCCACGGTGAGGCCAGGACGGTGTTGGGGACAGTCACTGCTTGTCTTGTGCTTCCTTTGAGAAGCGCTTTCTCTACCCTTGGAGATGGACCCTGGGGGAGGGAGAAGTTGCGGGAGCGCAGAACACAGCCCCATTGTGTGCCTGTGTTTTGCTCCCGGCATCGTCCTGGCCCGAGGTGCTGAGGGGGAGCCTCTCGGGTGCCTTTTCGGAGGGCAGGATAAGTCCAGTGGGACTCGAGTGGTGGGGAACCCCCCTTGGACAACCCTCCAGAGCCTCAAGGGATGGGAGCATCATCCCTTCATCAGAACGGGGAGAGGGGAATAAAATGAACCCTTGCCCTGCTGTCTGTGGGATCAGAGAGCACCGTCCCAGCACTGGGGGGACTGGGGGGGGGGCTTTGCCAGCCCAAGAGGCTGCTGGATCCCGATGCAGAACTGTCGTTTTCCCTGAATTCCCAAAGCTGCGGCCTGCAGATAAAGGGATGTTTGTTAGCCAGGCACACTGTGTTTTGCCGAGCAGAACAATAAAGAGAAAGACACTCACAATGGGAAATTGTGCTTCCTCCTCCCTGTGCGCTCCTCGGGGAGGTGTTGGAGGGGAAAAAAAAAAAGAGAAGAAAGCGAGAAGAGACGGTGACAGGGCAGGGAGCGAGGGCACGGCCGGCACCATGGGAGCAGGCATCAAGGGCCTGCGCGGCCACGGGGCTGCCAGGACACTGCCCGCCCCAGGACGGTGACAGGGCAGGGGCTGGCTGGGAGCACCTGCTCGCCACCTCCCGTGTCCCCGTGTCCCTGTGTCACCTCTTCCCAGGAGCCTCGTGGCGCAGGTCCGGCCTCCCCAGAAGCCTCGGCCCCACCATGGGGTGTTTATGACGGACTCGGGAAGTGGCAGGAGCTGGGGCAGCACGTGGGCTGGGGGCATTGGATGGGCACGGCGGCTCCCCGAAGGACGTGTCTGGGGACGGTAAGAGGCTGGGGGGGGGTGTGCCAGGAAGGAGGGCTGGCACGGTCTGTGGGGTCGGTGTCCTGCAAGCGATGTCCCCTCTGCACAGTAAATGTCAGAGAGCCCCCGCAGAGCAGGGACGCATCCTGCAGGCGCCGCTGGAGCCCGGGTGTGTCCCACTGCATGTCCCTGAGCCCTGCGCTCCCCCCAGACACCGTCCTGCCCCTGGCTCTGAGGATGCGCACGCTGCTCCTGCTCGGCTGCCTCTGGCTCCTGGCAGCACCCCCAGCATCCAGCATCTTCCAGCGGCCGACAGGGACCCCAGGTAGGGAGCAGGGCCCGGCAGGAGGACAGGGAGCCTGGGTAAGGATCAGGGAGGCAGGATGTGGAGGAGGCAGGATGTGGAGCCCATGTAGAGAGCAGGGTCTGCAGGGATGATTGGGCTGTGCTGTTTGGAATCGGTGCTGGAAAGGGGAGGTGATGCTGAGCAGGTCCAGCCAGGGCAGGGGCTGAGCTGTGCCTCCTGAAGGTGCAGGAGAGACTAAGAGGGCCAGGATGGATGATGGAAATCATCAGACGCTGGTGAGGGTTGAGGGGTGCTTGGGGAGGTGTCAGAGGGAGGGTGGCCGGTCGGTGCTGAGGCGTCCCGGGGGGCTGCAGCCCCACCGCGCCTGCAGTACCTGCTGGAGCCCCTCCACCCCACGGTGCACACGCAGCGTGGGGCCACGGCCACCCTGCCCTGCGTCCTGCGCACCCTGCCGCACAACTACCGCGTGAAGTGGAGCAAGGTGGAGCCAGTCAACTACCGGGAGAACATCATCATCATCACCAACGGGCTGTACCACAAGAACTACGGGCCGCTGAGCCCGCGGGTGCGCCTGCGGCACAGCCACCGCTACGACGCCTCACTCACCATCACCGACGTGGCGCTGGAGGACGAGGGCCGGTACCGCTGCCAGCTCGTCAATGGGCTGGAGGATGAGAGCATCTCACTCACGCTGCACCTTGAGGGTGAGGTTGGGCTACATCCCTGGGGGACGTGGCAGGAGGGGGACCCTCAGCTGGAATGGAGGTGTGTGGCTCTCTGCCTCCACCCATGTCCCCCATTGCATTGCCCTGTTCGCCAGCCTTAAATTTAGCCCTGAATCCCCAGGGATGTTAAGTCAAAGCCTCCTTGGGGAGAGCATTGCCCTCACCTTGTCCCTGTCCCTCCAGGCGTCGTTTTCCCTTACCAGCCCAGCAATGGGCGCTACAAGTTCAACTACCACGAAGCCAAGCGAGCCTGTGAGCAGCAGGACTCCCGCCTCGCCACCTACCAGCAGCTCTACAAAGGTGAAGCATTCAAAAAAAATTCCGCTTCAGCCCACAACCACATCTGTTTGGGTGTGGGGAGGAGGCCAGTGCCGGTGCTGAGCCGCCTCTCGCCCCTCAGCCTGGACAGAGGGTCTGGACTGGTGCAATGCTGGCTGGATCCTTGATGGGACCGTCCACTACCCCATCATCCACTCGCGGGAGCCGTGTGGTGGCCGCCTCCTCCTGCCGGGTGTCCGGACCTATGGCGCCAGGGACAAGCAGAAGGACCGATTTGATGCTTTCTGCTTTACCTCTGCTCTTCAAGGTAGTGCTGTGATCCGCTGTCCTTCTCACAGTGTCACCAAGCCCTGCTGCCCACCCAGATTTGCAACAGGGCTGGGGTTCTTTGCAGGAAGGGTGCTCACCTGCACTGTCCACCCTCCATCCCCAGGCCAGGTTTACTTCATCCGGGGCCACCTGAACTTCAAGGAGGCCGGGCAAGCGTGTCGCAACCACGGGGCTGCCATTGCCAAAGTGGGACAGCTCTACTCTGCCTGGAAGTTTTCGCAGCTGGATCGCTGTGACGGGGGGTGGCTGGCGGACGGCAGTGTCCGGTACCCCATCACCATTCCCCGCGAGCGTTGTGGGGGGCTGCCCGACCCTGGCGTCCGCAGCTTCGGCTTCCCCAGCAAGGAAATGAGGACCTACGGCACCTACTGCTTCGTGGGGAAGTAAGGGCACTGGGACGAGAGGTGGGCTGAGCAGAGGGGACAGCAGTGGGACACCAGTCCTCACCACCTGGGCGGAGAGCTTGAGGCGGGGTAGGACGGGTGGTCTCCCAGTGATCTTGGGTGGTTCAGGCATCCTCTGGTAAAGTGATAGAGCTGGATGTGGGCTCTTGGTGCATCCCCTGATGGAGCAGGCGCTCGTGTCCCAGCCTGCTGTGAGGCTTGTGGGGTGTTTGGGACATACTGGAGAAGCCAGACCCATTGCTGGACAAGGAAGGGGGGTCTAATCCAGCCCCCAGCAGACAGCACAAGCTGCCCATTCCCCAACCCTGGTGAATCCCTCGCCCATCCTCACTCCCCACAGCTATGAGGACTCTGGCTGATGACTCTGGGATGGTGCAAATGCAGAGGACTCAGGCTGAGCATTAACGAGTGTGACTAATGGCGTGTTGCCTTCTCAATTAATAAAGCAACAGCAAAACTGTATGGCAAAGGCACATGCTTGCTTGGCTCCTTCCTCTGGGACGCTCTGGCCTCTCCATTAGGGGAATTTGACAGGGACTTTCCATCCCCAGCACCATGTCCGGGGGTTATCTGTGTTCCGGCCGCTTCACTTCAGGGTTTTATGGGTGTTGCTGGTCAACACATCTCAGAACTATAAAAAGCTGTGGATCTGGCACAGTGCAGGGGGAATAACATGGGGAGGTGTCCTGGCACTGGTGATGTGCTCTCCCAGTCCCATGTATTTGCTGGGAGCAGTGTCCCATCCCAAGCCCTGACGGGTACCCAGCACTGCTGGCATGTGGGGGCACTTTGGCTTGTGTCTCCCTGTTTCTGTGGCTCCTGAGGACATCTCTGTGCCCAGGCTCTCCACTGCTGCCATGCTTCATGCTCTGGGGCTGTGCAGCCCTGCCTGTGCCAGCCTCCCCCCTGAATAACCAGGTCACCACTCTGTGCCACCTGTTTACTGGTTTTAATATCCACAGGAGCACAGAGGGGGGGGGTGGTAACACGCACCCACTACAAACCTGTGGCAGCAGCTTCTGCCTTTCCAGGGAAGTGCAGACAGCACAACAGGATGGGTGCTGAGCTGCAGCAGAGCTCGGATGTCCCCATGTCAATCCCCGCCAGGGTGTCACAGGATGAGGATCCTTGGGGTAGAGGTGGGGAGAAAGGCTGGAGGTGATGCTGGCCCATCACTGCCATCCCTGCCCATGGTGTCCCCCTTGATTTCAACTCTGTTGTGACTCCGGCAACAAAATTCCTGTTGTGCTGCATTTTTGTGTCACTGTCGGTNGGTGGTGGGGGGTGCAGCCCCAGCCCCCCAGCCTGGGGAGGCGGAGGGGGCGGCACATCTTACCCAGCCCCATTTTGCAGGTGTAGGAGAGGTGGTAGTTGCAGGGCACATCGCTCCACTGGCCCCCATCGTGCCACACGATGACCACGCAGTTCTCCCCGGAGAGGAAGTAGCTGTCGGGCTGCCCGGGGTGCCAGTTCTCGTAGAGCTGGTGGGACAGGCGGGACGGGGGGCAGGGGGACGCCT
>WBMY01015574.1:73714-83943 GCA_013397315.1 Donacobius atricapilla
GACCCTGGCGTCCGCAGCTTCGGCTTCCCCAGCAAGGAAATGAGGACCTACGGCACCTACTGCTTCGTGGGGAAGTAAGGGCACTGGGACGAGAGGTGGGCTGAGCAGAGGGGACAGCAGTGGGACACCAGTCCTCACCACCTGGGCGGAGAGCTTGAGGCGGGGTAGGACGGGTGGTCTCCCAGTGATCTTGGGTGGTTCAGGCATCCTCTGGTAAAGTGATAGAGCTGGATGTGGGCTCTTGGTGCATCCCCTGATGGAGCAGGCGCTCGTGTCCCAGCCTGCTGTGAGGCTTGTGGGGTGTTTGGGACATACTGGAGAAGCCAGACCCATTGCTGGACAAGGAAGGGGGGTCTAATCCAGCCCCCAGCAGACAGCACAAGCTGCCCATTCCCCAACCCTGGTGAATCCCTCGCCCATCCTCACTCCCCACAGCTATGAGGACTCTGGCTGATGACTCTGGGATGGTGCAAATGCAGAGGACTCAGGCTGAGCATTAACGAGTGTGACTAATGGCGTGTTGCCTTCTCAATTAATAAAGCAACAGCAAAACTGTATGGCAAAGGCACATGCTTGCTTGGCTCCTTCCTCTGGGACGCTCTGGCCTCTCCATTAGGGGAATTTGACAGGGACTTTCCATCCCCAGCACCATGTCCGGGGGTTATCTGTGTTCCGGCCACTTCACTTCAGGGTTTTATGGGTGTTGCTGGTCAACACATCTCAGAACTATAAAAAGCTGTGGATCTGGCACAGTGCAGGGGGAATAACATGGGCAGGTGTCCTGGCACTGGTGGTGTGCTCTCCCAGTCCCATGTATTTGCTGGGAGCAGTGTCCCATCCCAAGCCCTGATGGGTACCCAGCACTGCTGGCATGTGGGGGCACTTTGGCTTGTGTCTCCCTGTTTCTGTGGCTCCTGAGGACATCTCTGTGCCCAGGCTCTCCACTGCTGCCATGCTTCATGCTCTGGGGCTGTGCAGCCCTGCCTGTGCCAGCCTCCCCCCTGAATAACCAGGTCACCACTCTGTGCCACCTGTTTACTGGTTTTAATATCCACAGGAGCACAGAGGGGGGGGTTGGTAACACGCACCCACTCCAAACCTGTGGCAGCAGCTTCTGCCTTTCCAGGGAAGTGCAGACAGCACAACAGGATGGGTGCTGAGCTGCAGCAGAGCTCGGATGTCCCCATGTCAATCCCCGCCAGGGTGTCACAGGATGAGGATCCTTGGGGTAGAGGTGGGGAGAAAGGCTGGAGGTGATGCTGGCCCATCACTGCCATCCCTGCCCATGGTGTCCCCCTTGATTTCAACTCTGTTGTGACTCCGGCAACAAAATTCCTGTTGTGCTGCATTTTTGTGTCACTGTCGGTTCCTTTCAAGAGGATCTTTAATTATTAGGATTTCTTTGTACTGATATAAAACAAGCAATGGGGAAGACACCCAACAGTGAGGTTTCACGCCACGTCGGGGTCTACGCCGGGGTCCCCGTGCTGTCTCTATCCACACCGGCTCCAGGGCTTGGGGATGTGGCGGCTGCTACCCCCAGGGACTCACTCAGTTATTGTGGGGCTGAGCCAGGCCTGGGGGGACACAAGAAGTCCCAGGTGAAGGGAAAGCGCCATGGGCAGGTTCGGGGGGCCGGGGGGAGCCCGTCACTCACCAGGGCGACAGGCCAGCTGGGGCAGCTCCCATGTGCCATCCTCCCGGCAGCGGATGACGGGCGAGCGGCGCGGGGCGAAGCCGTGCCGGCACTGGTACCGCGCAATGGAGCCGATCTCGTAGCGCTGCTTTGGTTTGCCAAAGGCGCGGGCATTGCTGAGGGCCGGGGGGGGCCCGCACTGCACTGCAAGGGGGGGGTCGGCTCATTGCAGTCGGCCATGGACGGCCCCCACCCCAGCCCGGAGCGAACCCCGTAAAACCCAAACAGGCTGAGGGTCCCGCTCACAGGATTTGTTTCCTTGCTGTGGAGGTGGGGGGGGAGCCCCTTTTTGGGGTGGTGGGGGGTGCAGCCCCAGCCCCCCAGCCTGGGGAGGCGGAGGGGGCGGCACATCTTACCCAGCCCCATTTTGCAGGTGTAGGAGAGGTGGTAGTTGCAGGGCACATCGCTCCACTGGCCCCCATCGTGCCACACGATGACCACGCAGTTCTCCCCGGAGAGGAAGTAGCTGTCGGGCTGCCCGGGGTGCCAGTTCTCGTAGAGCTGGTGGGACAGGCGGGACGGGGTGCACGGGGCATCCCAGCACACCCCTTAGGTGTGGGGGTGGCCCTGCACCAGCACGCACCCATCTGCAGCCTCCTGGCTGTGCCATCCCTGTCAGGAATGAGGTCCCACCTCCATGCCCCTCGGCATGGCCTCTGCACCCCAAATCCCAGGGTCTGGCTCCCCTGAAGACGCTCAGCCCAGGTGAGGCAAGTGGCTCTTGTTTGGGAGCTTCAAAGCCCGGCCCCGGGGCTGGACCCCGGGGCTGGAGAAGGATAATGCGGTGCCGGGCGGGGTGGCCTCCCCCTGCGAGGGCACACAAGGGTTGGCAGCCGCACTTACCAAGGGGCTCCCGTCAGACCACTGGAAATCCCCCTCGATGGTCCGGTCGTTCAANNCCGCGGTCGTTCAAGCCGATCCACTGGTATTCCCTGTACTGGTCTGAGGGACATGGGGTGTGTTGGAGACAGGGACACATCCAGGCGCCACCTGTCAGGAGGGGCTGAACGGGTGCTGGAGGCGGAGTTCAGGGAGATTTGGGACCTGGGGGTGAGTGGGAGGTGGGGAAGTCCCTCACCCTGCAGCGGGAAAGTGTTGGGAGGTTGGAGGACAAGGGGACCCCCAAAAGGGACATCGGGGGACCCCTTTACCCCTCAGCCCCGGGGAGACGGGACAGGGCCGGCCGGGAGANTCCACACCTTGCTCCGCCGGTCCCCGCCTGTCCCTGCCAGTTCCCACCTGTCCCTGCAGGTCCACACCTTGCTCCGCCGGTCCCCGCCTGTCCCTGCCAGTTCCCACCTGTCCCTGCAGGTCCACACCTTGCTCCGCCGGTCCCCCCCTGGCTCTGCCACTTCCCACCTGTCCCTGCAGGTCCACACCTTGCTCCGCCGGTCCCCGCCTGTCCCTGCCAGTTCCCACCTGTCCCTGCAGGTCCCCGCCTGTCCCCCCTGGTCCCCACCTGGCCCTGCCTGGCCCTGCTTGGCCCTGCCGGTTCTGCAGGTCCCAGCGACTCCCCGTTGGTCCCCACCTATCCCCACTGATCCCCATCTGGTTCTGCCAGTCCCCAGGTGTCCCCGCCAGTCCCTGCTTGTCCCCACCTGGCTCTGCCTGTCCACACCTGTTTCTGTAGGTCCTTGCCAGTCCCCACCTGTCCCTGCAGGTCCCCACCAGTCTGCATCAGTCCCCACCTGACTCTACCAGTCCCTTTTCTGGTCCAGCCAGTCCCTGTCAGGCCCTGTAGCTCCCTGCCTGTCCCTTCGTGTCTCTGCAGATTCCTGTGATGTCTCTCCCTGCCCCTTCCTCCTTCACCCTCACGTCCCTTTAGGCCTCTTGGCTCTTTGTCCCATTTCCATGGCACTTGACTCCTGCTCTGCCTCTCTCTGCCTTACCCCCGTCCCTTCAAGGCTGATTTCAGGCAGGTTATGGCTTTGCCTTCAAATTTACTTGCACACATCCAACCCTATTCTGGTTTGTCCACCCATCACTGGATCAGGGAATTTTGTTGGAAAAGGCCTGCAAGATCATCAAGTGCAACAATTCCCTCACTGTCAAGGGCACCACTGTCCCCAAGTGCCACATCCACAAGTCCCTTAAATCCCTCCAGCAATGGGGCCTCCCTTGGGCAGCCTGTGCCCGTGCCTGGCCACCATCTCCATGAAGGAATTTCCCAATATCCAACCTAAACCCGCGCGTAGTGCAACTTGAGGCCACTTTTTCTGATCCTGTCCCTGTTCCCTGGGAGCAGAGCCCGACCCCCAGGTGACTCCACCATCCTGTTAGGGAATTGTAGAGAGTGAGGAGATCCCCTCTGAACCTCCCTTTCTTCAGGCTGAGGCCCTCCCCCAACTCTCTCAGGTGCTCCTGGTGCTCCAGCCCCTTTCTCCAGCTCTGTTCCCTTCTCTGGACACATTCCACCCCCTCAAGGTCTTTCTTGTTGTGAGCAGCGCAGGACTGAACCTGTCTTCTCCCATGGCTCTCCATGTACCCATCCATCTTCTTGCATGTCTGTCCATGTGTCTATTCACCCATCCACTGGCGCTGCGGAGCTGGGCTCTACCTTGGCTCTTTGCTACTTGTTTAAAACTTGCAGCCCAGCACTGAGGGGCCCTGGGCAGAGGTGGAGGGATGCAGCGTTGTCACATACCATTGATGAAGTCCTGCTCTTCGGGGGTCAGGATGGTGGCCAGATGCCCCCCATAGTGCCTGCACTGGGTCTCCGCATCCTCCCAGCTCCTCCGAGTGGAGAAGTGCTTGTAGCAGGCTCCCTGGAAGCTGTCCCAGCCAGGGCTGCACCTCCGCAGTGCTGAGCCACGTCGGGGAGCAAGGGGGGAGAGAGGAGAGGATCAGGGTGATGGAGCCCAACTCACCCCAAACTCCTGATTTCCCCTCATTTCTGTCTGCTGGGCTGCTGGTTCAGCAGCCAAGGAGCTGGGCAGGGACGATCCAGTGTGGCCGTGCTGGGACCCAGGGGACTCACGTCTTTCACAGCTGCTGCCTCCGTAGCCAGGCAGGCACAGACAGGTGAGGTGGGTGCCGTCCTCCACACAGGTCCCTCCGTTCAGGCAGGGGTTGGGGACACAGCCACCTGCAAGGCACACGCAGCCGTCCTCACCGCAGAGCTCGGGGACCTCCTCAGCGCCCAGCAGCGCCAGAGCCTCATGCCTGCAGTGTCCCACAGCAACCAGGCGTCTCAGCTGGCTCCTGAGGCCACCAGCTCTCGGGGAGGTGAAGATCTCGGGGGCACCGTGATGTGCCCAGAGCCATCCCACACTGCCCTTCCACCACAGCTCAACAACCCCCACCCAGAGCCGGCCAGACCTGGGGTTTTGGCCTCCCCCTAGAGCACAGAGATGAGAGCTGGATGCTCTTAACTCCACATCACTGGGCTCAGTGCCATGCCAGCCCCTGGCCCAATCCCTCCACCCAGGGCCAGCTCCTGCTTTTCCCTGGAGTGATGCGGCAATTGTGTTTTGGGAGGGGAGCAGACCATAAACCTTTTGGCACATCTCAGCCACATGTCCTCAGCCTGGCAGCAAGGTGACTGCTGGCCTGTGCCTCTGGTGTCACCTCCAGCCTGGCCAAGGTTGATAACTCAGCCGGCACCTTCCCCACGAGCCCGTTACGGTCATTAATGCACCCAGAGCACATCGTGTGCTTCCAGCCCAGCTCAAGAGCGTGATGAAGGGCTGCTGCCAGCACTGGCCGAGAGGAGACTCAGAGTCCTTGACCCACTCCAGCCTAATGATGCCCCATTTTATGGCCCTCAGCTCGGTGGAGATGTGACAGGGGTGATACTGCCACCCTCACCCATACCCAGGGAGTGTCACCTCCCCACCGGGTGCTGGCAGCTCACTCAGCATGTACAGCTCATCCCCAGCAGACCGAGGCATGGAACAGGATGAGAGACTGAGGGCCCTGATGTCACAAGGCTGGCTCTTCCTGAGTGTCTCTCCTGCCAAGGCAAAGGCAGCCACCCCGCGGGGTCTGGCCACCCTCCACAAAGCCTCCTTCGTGCCATGGGACTGGGCAGGGCACTGCCAGGCCGGGGGGCCGGGACCCGACATGGTCCCCTCTGCTGCAGTTTCCCTTGCAGGGAGTGGGATGGGGCAGAGGTGGCAGGGTGGCTTCAGGACAGGCATCAGAGCTGGGATCATACTGGGGGGGCCCACAGTGGGGCTGGTGGGTGACACCCACCCACAGCAGGTTGCGTTCCCTCCACTCACCCATCTCAGCCCCCACGTGGGGGGACTGGGGCTCAGGGGGCTGGGGGATGTGGTCCCCGGGGGACTGCAGTGATTTCAGGGTGCTTGGCCGCTGAGAGCTGCCCAAGGCAGGGTGGTCTTGGTAGACCTCTGCACCCCATGACCCATCAGTGTCTCCCATGACTCCCCCTGCTCATGCCATGCAGCATCCAGGCCTCATCCCGGGGCAGTGCAGGGTCAGTCCTGGGGGGGCACATGGAAGGTGCAAAGCAGCCATACCCCTCCCAGACCTCACAGGTGTCCCATCCACCCCATTCCCGGGGACTCGCAGCGCCGGGATCGGGGGATTAGTTCGTCAGTGGGAGAGGCGCATGGGCAGCAGGCGCAAGGACGAAGGGAAGAGCTCGCCGAGATGCTTGTTCTACAAAGCTTTTAATTCCCTTTATTAGTACCACGGTTAGTCAGAGCAGGGACTGGGGCCGCCTTTTGCTTATCGGGCTTTTTCATGGAAACAGTCATTAAAACACTTCACAGAAGTAGAAGAGATTTAAGTGCATGCAGAGATCAGACCAATTTGTTTGACAAATATGTGCTTCTCCAGACCTGTAACCTTCCCTTACCCAGCTGAGGAGGAGAGAGAGAGAGGAGACATAGACAGAGACAGACGGAGGGAAGCACAGCGTGAAGGAAAGGTGTTGGCTATCTCTAGTGCCAGAGAGCAGCCAGAAGGGCTGCCCCGAGGGCAAGGGTGGCACGGCAGGGACCCCGGGCCGAGCAGGTGCCCGCCCCGACGCTGGCCCGCTCGGTGGGCAGGGCGGGCAGGGGCACAGCCGTGCTGGGGGCTGGCTCCCCCAGGGGGGTCCCCGCCAGGACCACCCCAGAGGTGTCAGGACGGGGAGAGGTGAGGCCATCCCTGCGGGTCCCACCTGCTTCTCCAGGAACGGCTGCAAGGAAACCCTCCACGGTTGCAATGGAGGGAGCAGGTTGCTCTTCCTCCTCCTCCTCCTCCTCCTCCTCGGAAGCTGCAGCAGGCGTCCCGCGGTCAGCGCCCGGCGGTCGCGGCGCTGCCTCCTCTCCTCCCCGGGCCGGGGCGCTGCTGCTGCCCGGCTCTGCGTGCCACGGTGTCACTGCGGGGCCAGTGCTGCCGTCCCCCGGGGCCACAGGCGAGGGGAGCCACACGGCTCCCGACTGCTCCTCTCCCTCCTCCTGCGTCTGCGAGGGCGCAGAAGGCAGCGGGGACGCCCGAGAGCTTTCCACCACGTCTCCGGAGAGCTCGGCGTCTTCAGCGGCAGAAAACGGGGTGCGCGCCCCGCCGGACTTGTGCCCGCGGCGGGGGATCCCACCGGGCTCTCGGCTCTCTGTCGAGGTGGCAGAAGCGGCTCTGGTTGGCGATGTCTTACGGTGCCCAGGTGGCCCAGGGCTGGCAGGGTGGGCCGGCCGCCCCAGGGCGTCCCGCGGACGGTCGGGGCGTTGTGTGGGGGCGACGGGGAGGGGCGGCCGAGGAAAGCCCTCAGGAGGCTCCGTGTCACCTGCTGGGGCAGCGGTAGGTCCCTCTGGCTCCGTGGGCTCGTTGGGGTCTTGCCCTCCACCCGGGCTCTCCACCGATGTGCTGCCAGGGCCCCTGCCCTGCGCTGCTCCCTGTTCCTCCTCTGCAAAGGGCAAGGCAGAAAGGCAGTGAGAGGCCGGCGCCGGGAGCCAGCCTGACCGCGGGGCTGCGGGCACCGGCACTGCCTGCCAGTACTGCCAGTCTTGCTCGCACAAAGGTGTGCAGGGAGATGGAAGTGGCCCCGAGCCCGTGTGACACTGTCCCCTCTGACCAGAGCAGTTGAGTGAGCTCTGGCCCAGCCACTGCCGAGCCCAGCCCCGGCTGTCCTGCGGCGGGGGCCGTGCGCAGCCCCTCACCGCTGCACCTCGCCTCGTGTCCCTCCGGCTGCCAGCTCCCTTCTCTAGTTCCTTGTGCTGCTGAACCCTGGGCCAGCACAGACCCTGCATGCTGGACTCCAGCCAAGGGACACGCGGATGTCCCCGTGCCGCTGCACAGCCCTACACCAAGACACTGGTGCCCTGGCTGTGGGTGCTGCCTCCATGGGAAGGACTGGGACAGCTGGGGTGACCCAGGCACCTTCATGTGCCTCTGACCTCTCCTTGCCACTCTGGCACCTCCATTCCATGGCTGTTCTCTGTGTCCCAGCCCTGGCACCAGCGCAGCAGCTGCTCGACCTACCAGTGTGGGACAGTCGGCGCCCCACTGTCCCTGTCCCCCCATTCTCCTCCTCAGGGGATGGGCTCCCCAGCGTAGCACCACAGCTAAGTGGGACTCCTGCCTCGGGGATGGCCAGGGCTGTGGGAAAAGGGGAGGCAGAGGTGGGGTGACCTGAGGACACGGAGGTAGCTAGTGGGGGGTGCTGGGCCCCTGGCCCCAGTGCGTCTTCAGGGGACTGGCTTGGCTTTCCCAGATCAGTGTCCTCAAAGAAAGGGACGGCGTAAATAGCCCCTCGCGACTCAATCTCCACTTGCGCTCTGGGCAGCTGCAGCTCCTCCAGCTTTTCTGCCACTGTGACAATCTCCTGGAGGAGATTCTCCTCGGGCTCTTGGGCTTGGTATTTTCCTGCAGCCTCAGGGAAAGAGTTTGTCCCTTCTGTGGGCAGAAAGAAAGTGGGATATTACTGCCCTGTCCTGGCTTCGCAGCAGTCAGAGATGACCTCACTCCAGGGCGGGCCTGGAGCCGTGGCACCCCAGAAGGGACCCAGATCTCCCCTTCCCCTTCTAGACAGAGTCAGCATGGGGGAGGATCAGGCCCTTCCAGGTGCTGACACAGCTGGCAGAGCCAACAGCCCAGTAGGAGCTGTGGGGCTCAGCAGCACATGGTGGGGCCAGATCCTAAACCCTGCATTCCCCTCCCTGTGGGGATCCTTCTCTACACCCCCATCCCCACCCCGGGGAGGGCAGACATGCATGGGGAGTTAGTGGGTTACAGGGGTTGTGGAATCATGGGACGGGTCCATCCTGCCTAACCCATGGCTTTCCCTGCTGAGAGATGGCGAAACTGAGGCACAGAGATGCACAGCATCCCCATACTGTGAACCCCCGTGGCCCCGAGCGGATACACGTAGATGTGGGATCAGGCAGGAAGAGTGGAGGGACAGCTCTTCTTCTTTCTGTGCCCGTTATCCCTGCCAGCCTCTGTCCTGCCTCATCGCTCACAGCAGTGTCTTGCTGCTGCCCACAGGTCTCCTTCCTGCCCACAGGTCTCCTTCCTGCCCACTGCAGGATGTATCACCCCAAACCAGCCTGGCAGGCTGTGTCCCACAGCCCCAGGGACCCAGGAGTGCTCCCCAGGCCAGCGACCCTGGGGGATGAACCCTCCTGGAGCCGTGCCCACGGAGCTCATGCAGACCGACGATGCCATGCAGGATGTCCCTATTCTGTCACAAAAGTGGCACAAAGGACTGAAGACATGCAGGGCATCCCTACTCTGCCACACTGTGTCAGCACGCACTGTTGGGGCCATGCAGAGCAGAGCATCCCTGCCCTATTATCGAGAGGTGTCAGCATGCAGTGTCAGGACCATGCAGGTTATGCCTCCCCTTTCACGGTCTATCGGCATGCAAGGCATCCCTATCCTAGCACAGCAGGCTCAGATAGTACCAAACATCCCTGCTCCATCCCCACAGCGCAGCACCGGCTCAGAGAACAGGCCGGGATCCCAACACAAACCCGGCCCTGCAGCACAGCCCGGCTCTGCTGCACCCAGCGCACCCGCTGCGGACATGCGCCTCTGCCCGGAGGCTTCCCAGGGCCTCCCACTGGTCCCTGCTTGGGAGCATCTGCGGGCCAGGGCTGCCCCTCTTTACCTCGGAAGCAGTACGCATCGTATCTGCTCTGGGCATCGGGGAATCCCGTCTGGTTGCGGAAGAGGAAGATGGTTTTGACGCCCGGCAGAGCCCCCCCGCAGCGCTCCCGGGGGGTGACGATGGGGTAGCGGACGCTGCCGTCGGCCAGCCAGCCGGGGCTGCAGGCGTCCAGCCCCGCGTTCCAGGCTGCATAGAGCTGCCCCGGGCTCGCCAGCTCCGCGCCCAGCGCCCGGCAGCGCTGCGCCGCCTCCTCCAGCGTGAACCTGTCTGGGGCCGTCTCCAAAAAGATCTCCCCTGCGAAGAGAGGAAGGAGACGGGTGTCAGAGCTGGGGAGTGGGGCATGGGCCTCACCTCCTCCACTCTCTGCATGACCCCAGGAGCTGGCGTGGAGATGGAGACTCCAGTGTGTGGAGGCACACCAGGGGCTGGAGGAGGCCTGCCTTCCTGGGTGCTTCCCTACCTTCCTACCTGCATCTC
>WBMY01015574.1:84169-109956 GCA_013397315.1 Donacobius atricapilla
CTGCCTGCATCTCTGCCTGCATCCCTGCCTGCATCCCTGCCTTCCTGCCTGCATCCCTGCCTCCCTGCACATGCACAGAGAGCCACAGTTGCAGCCACGGCTGGAGCTCTCATGTCACATGGGATTATTTCCTGCCCTAGCAAACAGACCCTAGACTTTGAAGCACCAATGAACGGGACTGCAGAGGAGCAGGTCTACGCCCTGCACTGAGCAATTCATGTGTAGGACATTTCTGAGGAGACCTGCAAGCTCAGCGAACACTGTGGTGAGGCTTCACGCTGAGGAGGGCTGAGGACCACTGCCCCAAGGTACAGCACGTATCAACCCCCACAACTGCACCTGCCTCCCTGTCCCAGCACATCGTCCCCTGCGCACAAGGGACGTGTCCTTCATCCCTGCCACTTGCCTGGCACCGCCAAACCGACCCCACAGCAGCTGCCACCACCAGTGGGGAGTCCCATCAGGACCCAAAGGAGGGATCAGCCACCCCCATGCCCGTGAGGCCGGGCAGGATCTGCAGCTCTGAATTTCAGGCAAAGCACAGCACACGCACAACCAAACCCCAAACCACCTAGCACAGTGTACTGCTGGTCTGGGGCAGATCACTGTGGGCACACCCCAGCCTGAGCACTACCTGCTGCAAGGGAGAGAGCCCCACACCCCAACAAACTCAACCAGGAATGCTTTAGGAAGCAGCACAGCAAGTCCCCACACCCAAGAGACAGCACCTGCAGCTCAGGGCAGCTTTTTCACTTGGGTTTACAATAGGTTACAGGGGCAAGTTAGTGCGGGAGCAAAAGCAGAGGAGGGCAAGAGGTGGCTGGTGACACCACGGGCACCTGGGAGGTCCTCAGCGTAGCAGTACACATCGTACATGTCCTCTGGGTCCACCACTCCATAGTTCCTCACCCCAGGGAAGCCGTTCATGTCTCCGTAACAGGCCTCACGGGGTGTCTGGATGGGGTACCTGAGGCAGGAAAGCACAGGGGAGGGCTGGTGACTCGCGGGGGAACGACCAGCTGAGGCCATGGGCACAATGCCTGGGCAGCAGTGGTGCCCACCTGACGGTCTGGTCGGCGATCCAGCCGGCGTCACACTGCTCGTAGCCCCCCAGGTAGGCAGCGTACAGCTGCTCAGGGGTGGCGATGCTGGCGCCGATCCGGGCACAAGCTTCCTGCGCCTCGGCAAAGGTGTAGGCGTAGCGCATGGAGCCCTCCCGGTAGTGAAACACCACCCCTGGGGGCAGACACCGGCATGGGCGAGGGGCTCCACAGCAGCCCTCACCCACGTGGGTGCAGATGCACCCAGGGGAGAACTTGCTGAGCCAAGAGAGGGCCCCAGCTTGCCCCAAATCCCACCACTCCCCACCTTGAAGTACCTTTGACTTTGACATCGAGGATGTCGTGGCCGTCCTCGATGCCATGCTGCACGTCACAGCGGTAGATCCCCGAATCATTGGGGCGCAGCTCGGTGAGCAGGAGGGAGGCGTTGGTGTAGCGCTGGTGAAAGATGGGCAGGGAGGCACGCAGCCGATAGTCCTCGCTCACCTTCACCCTGTCCCCCCGAGCTACCAAGATCTCCACCTCCCTGCCCTCAGAGATGAAGGTCCACTTGACCCGGGGGGTTCCCAGGACTGCCCGGCGGCCACCTGTGCCAGCAGTGGGCTGGGGGCCAAGGTAGGTGATGAGGCAGGGGATGGTGATGTCGCCTGCCAGCACAGCGTCGAGGGCTGGCTGGCGTGGGATGGAGACCTGCAGAGCCTTGAGGTCCTCTGGGTGGGAGAAGAAAGGAGCCGTGAGCAGGACTGGTGTGAGGGCCCCCTGAGACCCCCACTACAGGGCACCAACGGGGCAGGGAGTTACACAAATGTGGCCGATGATGCCAAGTTACCTGAGCCGTCTCCGAGGCCAAACACCTCCGGGACCACTGTGGGGACAAACACCCAGAGCAGCAGCAGCAGTGAGAGGGCTGGGGCCATGCTCTGCCCTGCAAGGGGGGACCAAAAACCACCAGTTGTGTTTAGAATCTATAAAAGCACCAAAAATCTCTCATCCCTGCATGAGGGGGACTGGCTGGGGAGATCCCTCAGCCCACATGGGATGGAGTGATGCGTGCAACATTGGGGCACAGAGGGAGAGGTCAGCTCTGCCATGGCTGGAGGGTAACCTGGACCCTTGGACAGTGGAGAGGAGAGGCAAGGGAAGGAAATATGCCCTGGTTCACAAGAGGAAGAAGACAACATGAGCAACCAGGACCATTGGCTGGGAGCCGCTGGGTGCCATCCAGCCCCTCTGACCTTCCTCGGGAGCTGGGTCCCCTGCGGACAGCAGAGTCCAGCCTGGCCTGGAGAGCACAGATGGTCTCAGCCCAATCACTGGCTGCAGTGGGCAGGGAGGCGATGCCAGCACCAGGGCTGTGTGCCCACGGTGCCACCGTGAGAAACCTCAGGAAGGGTTTGGTCAGAAAACCTCAGCGGGTGTTTGGTCAGAGAAGAGGTGGTGAGGGAGGCAAGGGAGCAAGCAGGGCACACGTGTGCTCATGGTGCTGCGCACATGCAGGTGTGCACACGCATGTGCGTGCACTTGTGCACGTGTGCAGTGCCGGGGGTGGCTTGTGGAGGGAGCTGAGGTCAGCGAGCAGCCGGGGGGGACAGCCCAGAGCACACAAAGCACGGGGCAGAGGGGGAGGGAAGGAGCAGGACGACTTCTTTGCCATTCAGCTCACGCTGGAGGCTCCCCGCGCGGGCTGGGAAAACCAAGGCTGACCAAAGCAGCCATTATGTCCCAGGCCTCTCTCAGGCTGCCTGGTACAAAGGGCTCTCACCGGCAGGCTGGGGACCAGTGCTGGAAGGAGAGCCCGGTGGCCAGCACTGCCATCACTGCCACAGCCCTCTCCAGAGAGCAGCACAGGGGGTGACGGGCATGGCGTGGGGGGGCTCTGGCTGTCCTTGCAGTCTGGCTGCTCTCGCAGCTGTCCAGAGAGGATGGTGATGCTGGGGAGGTGGGGAAATGTCCCTGCCAGATGCACTGCTCCAATACCTCTTCATCCCTCTGCAGAGGCTCCTTGGGGGCCTGGAGGCTCCTCAGCCTCCCATGCCAGGGATGCATCGTGCCATTGCCTGGGAACAGAGCACCCTGAGACTCGGAGCAGCTTTGTAATTTATGAGCTCTTTGTGCTGTATTGATTTCAGCAGCCACAAAAGCAGCTTAGGCAGCCCCATGTCCAGTCACTGGCTGCCAGGGACAGCCTGATAGGATGCTGTCCTGGTCAGCTGTGTCCCTCTTCAAGCAGTGTTCCCAGAGTGTGTCCAGGGAACCACTGCTCCTGGAAGAGGACAACAAACACTGTGCACGCACAGCCCAGCACCAACTACCATGGATGTACAGCCCCTGGAGTGAACATGTATGAACACAGGTTCATGCAACCCTGGCAGCACACACCATGGGTGCACAGTCCCTGGAACCACAGACACACAGCCCCTGGTACCACACACCATGGATACAGAGCCCCCAGCAGCACACACCATGGATACAGAGCCCCCAGCAGCACACGCCATGAACACACAGTCCCTGACAGCACACGCCATGAACACACAGCCCCTGGCAGCACACACCATGTGCATTCCCTGGCACCACACACCATGGGTGCACAGCCCACAGCCCAAGGCACTATGCATGCATAGCTCTAACACAAAACCCAGTGGACTTAAAGCCCCTGGCACCACATCCTGTGGACATCGACCATCCTGTGCAGACCACAAATGTCTCCTTCGCAGCAGGAGCTCAGCAGGAGCAGCCAAAGCTTGATTGCCCAGGACCTGGCCAGTGGTGCCAGGGCCAAGCCAGGGGATTTCTGTGCTCTGGACGGATATTTTGAATGCAGCCCCATGGTTCTGGACCAAGGGACAAAACCCTCCTGCATGGCAGCCATGGCCAGGCTCCAGTACGGGGGCTGGTGCCACCCCCTGGGCAGTCAAGTGAGGAAGGCTTTTGTCACGGGCACCTTTTCTTCCCATCCCCAAGGCGCCGTGGTGGCGCTGACAGCAGCCCCGTAGAGGAAATCCAAGTGATAAAACTCTACAGGAATTGGGCAGGCTGGAGCGTCTGCTTCCCTCCTGTGCCCATCCCTGCCTGGACCTGTGTGCTGGCACTAGGAATGGGAAGTGGAAAGGGTTAAGCCCAGTTTCACCCTGCCCATGGGTGATGGCCTGGAGTCCCATGATGACAAGACACTCAGACGTCAAGTTTGGGGTTTGGGGTTGGATTTTTGAGTTGAGTATTTTTCCTGTTTTCTACAAATGGAAAATCTTTCAACCCACAAGTTATGAGGGAAAAGCTAAGAGCAGGATTAGGGAAGGGCAGCCAAAAAAGGTTGAATGGTTATAATGGCAGCAACTTGTGAAGCTCAATTGTCCCAGAGACCTCAGAGCTCAGAAGCTGCCAGTATCAGACAGACACAGGCACGCATGCACGTGGCAGGGCCAGCTAACCTCCATTTCTGTGGGAAACCAGGTGGAAAATGGAGCTGAAGTCTATTTTGGGACAAGACTGATCTTTCTTTCTCCCGTAAGCTGGGCCCTGCTTTCAGAGCTGGCTCCTTGAACACGGGACCTGCAGGATCTGGCGCCACAGCACCTGGTGCGGGACTCAACGCAGGAGATGCTGTGAGTGGATGGTCGGGGGGTGTCCCTTTTCATCTCCGGAGACGGGTTTTCTTCTCCGCGGCCCCTTGTCCCCTCCACGTGATGGTTGCTCATCCCGGCTCCCAAGGTGCCCTGCCAGCCCGCAGCGAGCTGGAGGAGGGGGAAGCAGAGCGGCGGCTTTCCAGGGATGCTCAGCTGCAGAATGAGTCAGCAGCCGCCGGCACGGCACGGCCTGGCCCCGCTCCAGCCCCATCGCCACCAGCAAAGGGCTCCGGACACGCCGCTGCCGCCCCGGCTGCCGGACGGGGACGGACCCGCAGCCCCGGCCACGGCCGCGGGTCGCGCGTGGCGGAGCCGCGTCCGTTCCCCCGGAGCTGCGAAGTGTCCGGGCTCCCTCCCCGCCCCCGCGGGCGGGCGCGGTGCGGCCCCCGGAGGGGTCCCCGGAGCGGGGGGGCCGTGCCAGGCACATGCCAGCTCGGGGATGCGCGGGGAGCCCCCGGCAGCCTCTTGGCAGCGCCTGCTGGCAGAGCTTAAAAGGCCGGAAGCAGGTGGGGAGAAGGGGGGTCCCTCCAGCTGCCAGAACCCCTCGCCCCCAGCCCCCCACAGGAAGAAAAGGTCTCCTTGTTGCAGGGGGGTCCGGGCGAGCACGGGGAGGGTCCCTGGGGAGAATCAGTCCCGCCCAGGGAGGCGGCGGTGGGAGCAGACCCCGCAGGAGCCGCCGGGGACACATGAGCACGTGTACCCCTGGGTAAGTGTGTCACACGCACACGTGAAAGGTTTGCACACCCGTCCCCGCCTTCCTCGGCTCTGGGGCTCTGCTGGGGAAACTGAGGCACGAGGTGGAACAGTAGTGGTGGGTGGAGGATGGGGGCCCCTGATTTCAGCACCACAGCTCAGGTGGGACCCAGCGCCACTGCCGCTCACCAGCAAACTTGCATTTCCCCCCTCCCAGCGCAAAATCACCCCAACTCCCAGTTTCCCCGGTCTAAAACCATTCCCTGAAAAGCAGTCCTAAAATATCCTGCTCACCCTCTCCCTGCCATGCCTGAGCCCAGAAGCTGGAAAAGGCTCCAGGCTGGGGCAGAGGGAGGCTTCTCCCACCCCTCGGGCGGCCAAAAGGAAGAGCAACAGGTTCTGGGCTGGGCTGAGATAGGAGAAGTCGGCGTGACAGGAGCAGCGGTGCCTGGCAGGGATGCTCAAGGGCAGCCCCTTCATCCTGGGGAGGAAATGCCCCTGCTGCGGGAGGGGAAGGGGACTGCAGTAAAATTCCCTCTCCCTGGGACACCCCACGGTGGATCTGGGGTTCACACTGGGGCTGAGCAGTGGGAAAAAGCCGTGAAAATCCTGAAAATTTTTCCCCGGCCCCTCCTGCCGCCCCCACTGGGATACCGGCAGAGAGTGGGGACAGAGCCGAGAGAGCTGGGGGAGGACAGGGAGAAGCGGCGGTGCCCTACAGCTATCCCAGCTCGGTCCCAGCCCCCCTGGGACCGGGAAGCTTTGCCTCTGAGCCCAGCCCACCCCCACGGGGAGCAGCGACTCAGCCGGGCAGGAGTGGGGGGAGCCGGACCCCTGCCCAGCTCCGTGCCTCAGTTTCCCTTCCCGCTGCTGTCCTGACTGCAGCCTCCTTGGGACAAGGACCGGGCCGGAGACTCTGCAGGACAGACGGGGAGGACTCCCCCGCTGACGGAACACACCAGCCCCTCCCGGATCCCCGGCCCCTCTCCCAAAACGAGGGTCCTGTGGGAGCAGCTACCGAAGCAGCCCGGAAAATGCCCCTTTCTCCCCGACACCTTCGGGCCCCGCTGCTGGAGGGGCTGCNCGGGGGGAACGGCAGCGCGGGCGGGGGGTCCCCTGGCCCGGGGTCCCGGCGTGGGGCTGAGCTGCGGCTCCTCCGGGGCAGCGCGGGCAGCGGGCGGCAGCAGGTTGGCAGGACGGCTGGGAAGGAGCTGCACCAGGCATAAGTGCAGGCACCGAGAAAAGAGGCTTCTGTGTGTGTCCGTGTCCTCCACTCTTTTTTTTTTTTTTTTCCCTCCCTTCCCCTTTCCCTCCTCCTTTTATATTTATTCCTTCCCCTAATTAAGAAGGAAAAAAAAAAAAGATATTACCNGCTGAGCAGTGGGAAAAAGCCATGAAAATCCTGAAAAATTTTCCCCGGCCCCTCCTGCCGCCCCCACTGGGATACCGGCAGAGAGTGGGGACAGAGCCGAGAGAGCTGGGGGAGGACAGGGAGAAGCGGCGGTGCCCTACAGCTATCCCAGCTCGGTCCCAGCCCCCCTGGGACCGGGAAGCTTTGCCTCTGAGCCCAGCGCACCCCCACGGGGAGCAGCGACTCAGCCGGGCAGGAGTGGGGGGAGCCGGATCCCTGCCCAGCTCCGTGCCTCAGTTTCCCTTCCCGCTGCTGTCCTGACTGCAGCCTCCTTGGGACAAGGACCGGGCCGGAGACTCTGCAGGACAGACGGGGAGGACTCCCCCGCTGACGGAACACACCAGCCCCTCCCGGATCCCCGGCCCCTCTCCCAAAACGAGGGTCCTGTGGGAGCAGCTGCCGAAGCAGCCCGGAAAATGCCCCTTTCTCCCCGACACCTTGGAGCCCCGCTGCTGGAGGGGCTGCGGGACGGGCTGGGCTCCAGGCTGCAGCAGCCGGGCAGCACCAAAGTCCTTTCTCCTTCCAACTTGGCAAGAGCCCCCCCAGCCCCCGCTCTGCCTCGGACGCTGCGGAGCCGCCACAAGCTGCTCCCTTTAGAAGAAACTTGCGGCGCGATGCTGCGCTCCGGAGGGTCGCTGCCAAGGACAAACCTCCCCGAAGCGGCACCGCGGGGTCCCGCAGCCCCGAGCATCCCCCGCCGCGGGGCAGGAGGATGCCCTGTGCCCCCCGCAACTGCATCCCGCGGGGAAAAGCACCAGGAAACCTCTCGGCATCCCCACGCCGGCTCGGGTCTCGTCTCACTTTCTGCCCGTGCCGAGGTGAAACGCGATATTGAAATGAAAAGCGCAGTACGGCAGCGCCACGGGGACACCGCAGCGCCCGGGGCAGCCCCGGCCCCTGGGGCACGGCCGGACCCCGCGCTCCCCGCACCCCACCTTGCTCCGTGCNCAAAGCCCGCACGAGAGGAGGATGCTCAGGCCGGGCACGGTGTTAACCCAATGCAGCAGAAGTGGGGGAGCAGCTGACGCCGGCTGTCCTGGACCCCGCCGAAGAATGGGGGGTCTCCCCAGCACAGCTCCCACCATGGCATGGGAATGCCCTTGGAATGGTTACTCCTCGTATATGGCAGCTTCAGCTGGACGGGGAGGGGGCCACGGGCGGGGGGCCGGTAGCCAGCAGAGGTTTTGTCATGCAAAAGCCCTTTTGCTGCGAGGCCGAGGTGGCTGGAGGCACCGCCCGAGGGCTGAAGGAACCCAGGGGCTTTGCCAGCCCCGAAAGGGTGCTGGGAGCAGCCAGACGCGACCTCCCAGCACAGCGCTCACAGCCACGTTTGGTCCGGCATAGAGATGCCGTGCCTCAGTTTCCCCACCTGCATCTGCATCAGGGCCAGGGTAATTTATGCATCTTTAGGCTGGAGTGCTTGTTCCTGGAGGAATGTGTGGGGATCCGGGCACTCAGTGAGGTCTGGGGGGCAGCTGGGACCCAGACTCAGGCCCTCGGCAGAACGGCAGCACGCAGGAGCTGGCATCAGGGATTTTTTTAACCAGATCTCGCTCAAACTTTCCCTGGCACGGAGCATTCTCTGCCCGGGGGGGGCGGCGCGGAGCCTGCCAGGGAAATTGCTCGGGTGAGTTTGCAGAAAGCCGCAGCTCCTGAGCAGAATTAATCATTTGTGGCCCTGGGAATTAATTGCAGGCGGCAGAGTCGGTCTCGGTAGTGGAGCAGTTCGCGGGGGGGGTGAGTGTCCAGCGGGTGATGCTCGGCCGGTGAGACACTCACACCACGGTGCTCTGCCTGGGACAGGCACCGGGGCGTGCAGGGCTGAACCCCCAGGGCTGCCCCAGCCTCTGCCCCCTAAACCCAGCCCGTGAGGTCACATCCTGCACCCGGATGGGAAATCCGTGCAAAAAAATGCACTTTGTGGGAAAGGGCTCGCGGCTGGGGGAACCGCAGAGTGCGTGCTCAGCAAGGAGCGTCCCCCATCTTAATTGGGAACAAATGTTCCGGCAAGCCTGGGGTTTCCTTGCTGGCTCGGAGGGAACTTTACAGGGCTGCTGCTCTGCCAGCTCCTTCCCGGGGCAGCTCCTGGTCCTTCCTGGATGTTGGCATCGATGGGGAAAAGTCCTTGGGACATCCAGCTCCTGGAAGGGGTGGGAGAGAAGAGAGAAAAGCAAGGCAGGAGCAGGGCACAACCCCTGTTAGACAGCAGAGAATCCCCAGCCCTGCCTGCAGCTCCAGAGATGCTGAAGCTTGGCCCTTCCCTTTAGCCCAACCCCAGCAGCCAAGGGCATGGAAGGGGGTCTGGTCCCACAGGGAACCCCAAGAGCCACAGCCCTCCAGCCCCAGCTGGGTTCAGGCTGGAAGGGCCCCAGCACCCAGCTCTGCTTCCTCCTCCTCCTCCTCCCCCTCCTCGTCCAGCCCTGCTCAAAGTCACGTACCAGCCCGTGCCGTGCACCCCATGCCGAGCACCCCGTGCCAAGCACGTGCCAGCTCTCACCCTGGGGCTGCGGGTCTGGGACACCCTCAAGCTGCCACCTCCACAAACCTCTGCCACTGCTCAGGCCGTCCTGAGCACCCCACAGGGACAGGGGGCACAGACATCTCATTCCCAGGGGGTTCTGATCCCAAGCACTCCCCAGAGGTCCAGAAATCTCCCTCCTGTGAGGCTTCTGACCCTGAGCATCACCCAGTGACACAGACATGCCCACCTAGGACATCCTGAACTCAGGCATCCCCCAGGGACATGGACATCCCCCTGCTGAGAGATTCCTGACGCCGGTCATCCCCCAGGAACACAGATGTCCCCATCCGAAGTCACTCAGAACGCCGAGCATGCTGCAGAAGGAAGGGATACACACACATATACACTCCAGGGTGCCCTCCAGCTCTGCCCCCAGGATTCTCCAGGCAGGGAAGCGCTGGGAGCCCTCAGCACCCCTGGGGATCCTGAGTCCTCCCTGGGCTGCAGAATTGGGCCCATCCTGCTGAGCCCTGCTGTTGGCTGAGAGAGAGGGGACCAGGCACAATGGGGAACCCCAAAAGGCAGGAGGAGGAAGAGGAGGAGAAGGCCAGGGAGGAAGGAAATGCTCACTCCCAGGACACCTCCCAGTGTAGCCATAAGCACTGGGAGGCTTTTTGCAGCAGTCACCAGCTTTGGGGGCACCTGGACATCCCCGAGACACCCAAGAGGAGGTGGAAAGGAGGAAAACGGGAGCAGCCAGGCAGAAGGGAAGGCCAGCTTTGTAGCAGATGTGCTGTGGAAATAAGGAGGAGGAGGATAAAGACATGCAGCAGGGTTTCATCACCCCACTGTCCATGGCTCTGGGGACCCCAGATCAATTATTCAACCTCAGCACTCCCTATGCTCTTTTAATGGCATTTCAGTCTTGGCTGTGAGAGGCAAACCAGAGCCGGGCCAAGGAGCCAGACAGGATGTCTGGCCGGAGATGAGCTGGAAAGATGATGCCTTTGGGGACCCCCGAGCCGGGTTATCGTCCCCACTGCCCCACCATCCAGGCACCAGGGGAAAACCCCATCGCTCCGAGGGGGTGCTGGGATCCCTGCTGCTACTGGTACCCCATATGGGGGGGTGTGAGACCCCCCCACCAGCTCCCGAATGGTGCGAGGCTGGAAGGAGCTCGAGCACGGCTCTGGGCGACCTTTGCCAGCAGAGGGGACTGTTGCTTGTCTTTCCAGAAGCGCTCGCCTAGAGCCTGTCCCGTGGGACAGCTCCGGAGGAGACATTCTTGTCCTCCTTGCCCTGGTGAGGACATAGCAGGGACCCTCCCGTGGGAAAAAACACCGTCTCCCGGGAGAAAACGCTGGCAAGAAGTCTCTCCCCGAGTGACATTTTCCTTCTCCTTTTGTTCACAGAAATCTCCCGAGTTTGAATTTTTGAATCTCCGCCCCTTGCCAGCGCACTGCCCTTCCTCCAAAGAAGTCATCTGGGGTAAATAAGAAGAGAAACACAAAAATCGTAATCCCCAAATGCTCCCCGTGAAGCGATTCCTATCTCGACCGTGACTGCACGGGTGAAAACTGACAGAAACCAAAGGCAGAGCCGACGCTTGCCAAGTTTTGGAGGCTGCCGGAGGAGCAGCTCCCGTTGGGCTCCCGGCTCCGCTCAGCACATCCCGCCACGGACATCTGGAAAGAGGGAAGATTGCAGCTGGACACAGCTGGATGCAGCGCCCGAAGGACGCATTCATTTGCTGGGAGGACGAGCTGCGCTGCCCGAGGCACTTCTCCCCCCGCAGAGGGAGATCCATCCATTTCCCTGTTATGGATCCGGGGCACCGCACCTGCCTGTGGCTTGTGCTGAGCCCAAAACAAGCCCAGGCACCAAGAGGCACCGATGTCCTCGGCGCAGCCATCACCTCCCCGGGGCTGTGAGACCCTCAGTGCGCTCCTTTGGAGCTCCCTTGCCCCGAGGTTCTGGGGCAGCGCGGGGCTGACAAGCCACCGCCGAGGGATGCTGCAGCCAAGCCCTCAGCATGGGCGCCTGCCAACTGCCCTTGGACGTCTCCCAAGCTCCACGCTGAGCCCCACGGCAGCCCTCCAGCTCCCTGGCATGGCCCTCAGGCTTTGGGGAGGGCATTCCCAGCCGAGCCACGGCAGGAGAGGATCCGAGCCCTCAAGTCACCCTTCCAAAGTGGGAAGGAACACCTTGCTCTTCCGCAGGGCTGGGAAATGCGAGCTCGGCGTCGAGCCCACGTGGGCTGCAGTCTGCTCGGCTGTGCAAGGGTTAAACTCGGCTGCTCGTCCGGGTCTCGGGGGCCTCCCACTCGCCATCGCCGAGTATGAATAGCTGCGCTCCCCTCTGCTCCCAGCCACTCGCTTCCCTCCCCGCCTTCTCGCTCTGCCTCGGCGCTCTCCCCGGCATCCTCCTCCCCCGGCGTTTTCCCCTGGCAGTGCCGGCCCCGGAGCCCCGGCATCGTCCGGCAGCGCCCATGCTGAGCACGGAGAGCTTCGCTGGGGCGAGAGCCCTGGGAGAGGAATCGCTGCAGATGTGGGACCTCAACAAGCGCCTGGAGGCGTATCTGGCGCGCGTGAAGTTCCTGGAGGAGGAGAACGAGGTGCTGCGAGCTGAAATCCAGAACACCAAGAGCAGCCCGGCCGGGGACTCGTGGCGAGTGAAGTACGAGGAGGAGCTGCGAGCCCTGCGGGATGCACTGGATCACGCCTTCAGGGAGAAGTGCACGGCCGAGCTGGCCAGGGACAATCTCTACGAGGAGGTCCAGCAGGTGAAAAGCAGGTGCCAGAAGGAGCAGGCAGCCCGAGAAGAAGCTAAGAAGCAGCTGTCCTTGAGCAGGAAGGAGTTGGAGGAGGAGAGGAGAGCACAGATCTGGCTGAAGGAGAGAGCTGTGCAACTGGAGAAGGAGGTGGAAGCCTTGCTGGAGGTGCACGAGGAGGAGAAAGCAGGGCTGGACCAGGAGATCGCAAGTTTCTCCCACAGCCTGGAGAGCTTCCGCTGTGCACCGGTGGCTTTCCAGCCAGTGGAGGTGGAGGACTACTCCAAGAGGCTCTCGGAGATCTGGAAAGGGGCGGTGGAGACCTACAAGGCAGAGGTGTCGCAGCTGGAGGGTTCCCTCTGCCAGGCCAAGGAGAACCTGTGGAAGGCAGTGGAGGACAACCAGCAGAGCCAGCTGCAGCTGCAGCACCTGGAGAAAGACCTGGCGGGGCTCAAAGCACGGAAGGAGATGCTGGAGGAGAGCCTGGCCCAGCAGTGGCAGGAGCAACGCGGGGAGGCAGAAAAGTTCCAGGTGAGTGAAGACAGCAGGAAGGAGCTGGGTCCCTGGGGAGGGGGAGAGCAGAAAAGTTCCAGGTGAGTGAAGACAGCAGGAAGGAGCTGGGTCCCTGGGGAGGGGGAGAGCTCTGGGTGCCTGGGTGGGTACTCAGGGCACACCCCTGAGCAAAGGGATGGGAGAGGTGGACGGGAGGAGGCAAAACAGAGGGAACAAACCCCAGGGGAGGGATGGACAGTCGCCCTGGATGAGCTGCAGATGAAGCTGGGGAGGACAGGAGGAACAGCAAAGCAGCTTGAGGACATCTCTGTCCCCAGCACAGCAGAGCCCCGGGGCCGTCCCACTGCACAGGAGCAGCTCCCAGGCCCGGGTCCTCCTCCAGCACCCTGCCCGGGACCGTTGCTCCATGTCCCGCTGGGCTCCAGGGTCGGGATGCCGGGATAACGGCAGCCCCGGTGCGGGGTGCAGGCGCCGTGGGGGTGTGGGCAGGATAAACCCCGACCGACTTCGCTGCAGCTGCGATTCAACAGCTGCAAAAGTGATTCGGCAGAGGGAGGTGGAGGCGGGGTGGGCTGGAAATACCGGGAACGGCGGGAACACAGCCCGGGGAAGGGTCCCCCTTTGTTCCAGGTCCTGGGACCAGCCATGGGTGGCCAGGGGCAGAGGGTGCCGCGGCCTCGCCTACTCGCCTGAAAGTTGTTTCATTCCCGTGTTGGCGTCCCTCAGGCCTGAATCACCCCAGCCTTTCCTCCCTCTCCTAGCAGCCGTTTCCCCCTCACCTTTCAGCCCTGCTCATCTCCTTGCCCCATCCTCAGCCCCGAGTGCTAAAATGAGCGCCCAGACTCCCATCCCTCAGCATCCTGAGGGGACGAGCCGAGCCACCTGGCCGGTCCCAGGTCTGTAGGGACCAGCAGGGCTCAGGCAGGGCTGGGGTGCCCCTGACCCCCCTGTGCTGCCCGCAGCTGGCGATGGAGGCCCTGGAGCAGGAGCAGCAGAGCCTGCGGGTGCAGATCGCCCGGGTGCTGGAGGACAGGCAGCAGCTCATGCACCTCAAGATGTCTCTCAGCCTGGAAGTAGCGACCTACAGGTGAGGTTCCCGGTGGGAACGGAGCGCTGCCCCGGCACAGGGTGTGCAGGGATCTGGGGCCGCGCCTGGCAGGCACAGGCGGGTCTTGGCACAAGGGGGTCTCGGGCACAAGGGAGGTGTCGGTAGGGGCAGCCCTGTGCCCCTTCCGCAGCCCCTCCAGATGGCCCCGCACAAAGGCCGCCTGCCAGGGGCTGGGGGGACAATTAGCATGAGAATAGGGGCTGTCCCAGCCCAGGCGAGGGGCCTCCCCGGCAGAGCATGATGTCACCCTGCGCGGACACTAATCCCGGCCACGGGGGGATGGGAGGGGAGGCAGGAGCAAGGGGGGCTTCTCCGGTCCACCCGTTCCCTCACCGAGCCCTGACAGAGCAGCACAACCATCTGTAGCCACTCCGTGCCTCAGTTTACCTGCCCTGATGCCGCCGCAGCCCAACACGGCGAGCTGGAGTGCACAGGGAGCACCCAGCACCCTGGAGCACCCGCCCTGGAGCACCCACCGTGCTCCTCTCCTCCTCCAGGACGCTGCTGGAAGCAGAGAGCACCCGCCTGCAGATGCCAGCTGGGGAATTCAGGTTGGCCAATGGTGTGCGAGGTAAGGGACCCCGGGTGCCAGCCTGGCACTGCCACCGCGTCACCCTGGGAGGGCTCGGGGAATGAGGCTGGATTTAGACACGTTTTTCTGCGTTTTCCTGGCAGCGGTTTCCCGACCGCGATAGGAAGGTGCGAACAGCAGCCGGGGGCTCTTGGCACGGGGCTCACAACCTAGATAAGGCTTATCTGCTCCTTCGCCTCGTTTTTTAATTCCTGCCTTTCATGGGAAGGGCAGGAATGGATCTGCCCAGCAGGACGGCGGGCTGTGGTAACAAGCTGAGCATTTCCTTTTTCCTCAAAACAAAAAAAAACAAGGAAAGCTTGTCACCTGCACACTTTCCCCAGCAGCAGGACCTGACTGTGGCTGCAGCTGGGCACAGCATTGTCCCGGCCTGATGCTGAATCCCCTGGGACCACCAGCATCCGCTGCACTCAAGAGGGAGGAATTTCCCACTTTCCAAGAAGGAGCTGTTTAAAAATAGGAGAGGAGGCAGCGAGAGGCAGCCAGGAGGCAGGGGAGGGCTGAGAGAGCCATGGAGCGGCTTCTTGCCCGCTCACGGCTCCACCTCACTCTTTGCAGATCTCAGACTGGAGGTGAGCAGCAGCAGCAGCAGCAAACTGGTACCAGCGAGCCCTGAGACCAGGCGGCTGCTGCCCCGAGACCACTGCACCAGCCCCTCCATCTTCCCCAGGGCAGAGGGGAGGGCGCAGCTAGCAAAACCCCAAAGTGACACCCTCACGCCCAAAAGCCAGAGCCCCGGTGCCAGGGAGCTCCAGAAAATCAGCTCAGTGCTCCATGGCACAGCACTGCCAGGCAGGGCTGGGGGGCCGGGAGCCCCTGTCTGCCCCACACCCAGCCCCTCACAGGCAGGCAGAGCTGCCCCTCCTCTCTCCCCAGAGCCCCCCAGCCCCTCACCGCCAGAGCAGGAGAGCTCTGGGGGAGAGGGTCCCGCCTGGCTGGGGGGAGACAGGGGAGTGATGAGCCAAGGGACGGAGGGTCCTCTGTCCAGAGCCACGGGGGACACTCCCAAGGCCAGCGTGCAGCCCCTGGGAGCAGAGCCCACCCTCAGGCTGCAGTACCCGGCCCAGCTGGTCAGCGAGGCGCTGGAGGATGCCCTCAAGGCGATGGAAGATGATGCTCAGCCCAAAGAAGAGCCCATGCTCAGCACCACCTGGGCCCCCCGGGAGGCCTGTGTCCCCAGCCCCATTTTCCCCACAGAGGCTCGTGGAGAGGCCGTGTCAGAGGGGCCTGGGGAAGAGCAAGACCCCTCTGAGGGCTCTGAGAACGGTGACAGCCCCGAGGCAGAGGAGAGGGTTGGGGAGGTCATGCTCCAGGGGCTGGGTGTGGAGAGCAGCATCCGGCAGGACAGAGCCCTGTTCCCACTGGGCACGGCCACTTCCTTGAGTGCCTCAGGGAGCCGGGAAGATTTGGGAGCGTGGGAGGAGGAGGAGGTACCTGCTGTGCTGAGCCCAAGGGATCCAGAAATGGAGGCTCAGGAAGGGGACAGGGGTCTCCCTGGACAGACAGTGACCAGCTGGGAAAAGCCAGAACAAGAGGAGGACAGGGCAGAGACCCCAAGCACAGAGCCATCACAGCCCTCAGAGGATGAGGAGGAGAGGGGATCCTGCAGCCCCTGCAAGGAGAAAGGAGATTTTCAGGAGGAAGGAACAGATGTGCAAGAAGAGGAGTGTCCACACAGAGAAGTGGAAGCTGCTCATGCTGTCCTTGCAGAAAGCCACCTGGTTTTGCCCACAGAAGGTCACCTGGAAGAGGACTTTGTTTATGCAGAGCAGGAAAAGTCTGAGCAGCAGAAAATGCCCATGTGTGAGACAAATCTGGCTGCAGAGAAGGAAAGGGGACAGGAGCTGTGCCCAGAGCAGAAGCCCTCGAGTGTCCATGAGGCCATTCCAGCAGAGGAGGCTTCATTAGCAGCTGAAGAAGATCCTGTGGGAGAGGAAGACACAGGCAGAGTGAAAGATGGTGAGGGAGAAAAGGGAGAGGCCAGCAGGAAGATGCTGGGAGGAGAGGATCATGGGGTAGGACAGGACCCTGAGGCAGGAGAGGGCTCTGAGGCAGGAGAAGACCATGGGGCAGGAGAAGGCTCTGAGGCAGGAGAGGATCCCGGGGCAGGAGAGGATCCTGGGGCAGGAGAGGATCCCGGGGCAGGAGAGGATCCCGGGGCAGGAGAGGATCCCGGGGCAGGAGAGGCTGTGGGAGGTGACGCCCTGGAGTGGGAGAGCAGAGCCCCAGAAGAGCCTGAGGACCTGCAGGAAAAAGGCTCTGTGGAAGAGGGTGGGGAACAGGAGGAGCTGGAGCCAGGAGAGGAGCCCTGGGGCAGGGGGGATGATTGCAATGGCCAAGAGCCCTGTCCAGAGGACTGGGAGGTGACAGCAGAGGACACTGAGGGAGTTTTGGGGCCAGAAGAGCCAGCCTGGGCAGATGACACCCTGAGCAGTGCAGGAAGGCTGAAAAGTGAGGAGAGAGATGGCACACCGCCAGCAGAGCTGGAGGGAGTCCAGGAAGATGATGAAGAAGATGCCAAGAGCCAGGAGATGAGCCAGCAGCAGCCACTGCCAGAGGCTGAGCCAGCACCGGAGCTGCAGGGCACTGTGGCAGAGCCTGACCGTGACCCAGCCCCTCCAGGTGCCCCTGAGCAAGGGGACAGACAGGAGCTGGCCGAGGCTCCAGAGGAGCCATGGGAGGTGCAGGATGAGGATGCTGAGGATGGGCTCAGTTCAGAGCTCATGGCACCGAAGCAGGTGCCAGGTGACAGTGCAGGGAGTGGTGGGTGGGCATTGGAGGAGGTCCCTGGAGACCCCGAGCCCACAGCAGGCACCGGCAGGAGGGTGGAGCTGGAGGACACGCTGCCGGACAGCACGCCCTTGCACCTCTATGAAGGGGAGATGCTGGCTGTGGGTGCACCCAGCCCAAACCCTCTGGAGACCGAGGAGACCACGGAGACAGCGCCTCACACAGCTCAGGAGGGTGAAGGGTGGCTGGAAGGGAGCGACAAGGCACCAACTCCCACCATGCCAGAGAGCCCTGAAGAGGAGGCAGAGTCAGAGGTGGCTGCTGTGGCAGAGGGTGCTGAGGAGGAGGAAGGTTATTTCATGGTCTCTGCTCCCAACCAAGAGGTGCCCAGCTTAGAGGAAGCCGAGATCTCTGAAGACTTTGAAGAAATTAAAGTTGAAGCAACTGAAGGCAGCCAAGATGATCTGGGCGCTCCTGGAGATGCCTCTCCAGTGCCAGAGGGCAAAGCGCACCTCGAGGCGCTTGTTGCGGAATCAGATGGAGATACGGAGATGCCCAGTGAAGAACCGGAGATACCAAAGGATGAGGACAACACTGCTGAGCTGGAGGAAGGCCCAGCTGGGCCTGAAGCAGATCCCAGCTGTCTCAGGGCCGTGGGACCATTAGCAGGAGGTACCGATGAGCCAGCCCAGGGTGCCACAGGCACTGGAGCATGGGAGGGACCAGAGCACTCTGAAGGTTTGGCTGCTGAATCAGATGAGGAGCTCCACAACACAGCTGAGATGGAGAGGGATGCCAGTGGAGCAACAAGCCTCCCAGGCTGCAGGCTGGGGTTGGCAGGGCAGGAGGAGGAAGGGGCAGATGAGGATGAGCCCAGCATGGCTCTCCGTGACACGGCCAAGGCTGCCTCTCCAGCAGGGCTCCAGGCGCAGGCAGGGCCTGATGAAGCAGAGCAGCCTTTGGAAGAGCAGCCATCCATGGAGGAGGAAACACTCGACAGTGACAGCCCTCCTTCACCCAGGAAGGAGCAGCCCCCTGAGGCCACCCCACCTCAGCTGGGCTCTGCACCGGAGCAGGGAGTTCCAGAGGTCATTCCGGACATCCCTGACACAGATGTTCTCTCTGCAGAGGTGCCAGTGGATATCATGAAAGACTCAGATATTTTGGAAATAGTTGAACAGGCCCTGGAATTCAACCAGGAGCTGATGGGGGTGAGGGTGGCAGAGGGTGAGCAGCAGGGTCCTGGAAGGACCGAGCTCCCCCAGGATGCAGGGGAAGACTCCTCACCCGCCTCATCCAGTGAGGAAGAGCCGACGGTGCAGGAGGCACCAGATGTGGTCCCAGAGATGGAGGGTCTGGTCCGGGCTGAGAACGGGCTGCACCGGGAGGCCAGTCTGGAAGACCTGGCTGAATTCACTGAGGAGCTGCTGAACGGCATTGCCAGCACAGCAGCAGCACAGGAGCTCCCCACAGGGATCGCAGACACCCCGGTGGTGATGCCACCGCAGGCCCCCACCCCTGGAGATGGCACCGCCACCAAGCTGGGGGATGCCCTCCTGAGGGGGAAGCATGGTCAAGCCGACCCCAGCCCTGTGCCCCCTGCTCTGGGGGAGGACATCCTGTGCCTCACACCTGACCAGCCACCAGCGTGTCAGCTGAGAGCTGAGCAGGAGCCCTGGTCCTCAGGGGATGAGTGACAACAGTCAGGGGGAACCTTCTGGTAGCCCCCTTCCTGCCAACACCCAGTACCCCCACTTGTCCCACATCCCTCCTAATGTTTCCCCATCTCCTAATGGTTTTTAACATGTTTGTGTGGATTTTTTGCACCCCTTTTCAGAGTGAAGAACCAACAAGTTCTGTTCCACCCCACAGCCCGCCCAAATTCGCATGCTTGCTCTGGGACCCCTGCTTCATTTTGAGTTTCCTCTGGGTGGGTTGCCGTGGCTATGTTTAATTTAAACTCTGTGTTTCCCCATTCCCTGCAATCTTGCCCCTCCAGCTCCTCCAGTATTTGCCCCGGGATGCCCAGCTGGAGGCTAGGGACACCCCCAAACTGCACACTTGGACTCACCATTTTGGGGCTACATCACCCCAGGGTCCCCAGCCCCAACCCACCAACGCTGGGGGCTGAGCCATGCTGGATGTATCCACTGCCTCAACATTAATTTAATAAAATCTCCTTCTCCCACTCAGGGCCCTGTCTCTCCTCACTCTGGCGGTAGGGGCAGCAGCCCCTGGGCAGGGCTTGGGGGGCAGGGGAGGGCGTTGTTTGGGGAAGTTGCACTTCCAGGCTGCTTTTGGCTGGCAAAGTGCCCTTGTGGCACATGCTGGGGACAGCATCTGTGGAACGGTGCCCCACCATCTCTAAGACAAGGCACAGCCCAGAGCTATGTGGCTCCAATCCCTGGGGCGATGCTGGCCCACCCCTGTGGTGATGCAGGCCCCCAGGGCAATGTCTCCAAGGGGATGCTGCTCCATTCCCAGGGTGCAGCCCCCTGGGGTTATGGACCCCCCTCCCTGATGCAATCCACCTCCAGACCGATGCCACTCCCTGGGGTGTTGCTCCCCCATGCCCAGGGCCCCGCAGATGTCACTCAGGGCTCACTGCTGGCCAGGAGCTTCCCCAGCTTCCGCCTGGACTGCCGGCAGGAGTGGGACGGGATGCCAGCCCAGCCCACCCAATGCCCGTGCCAGCGCCCCGAGCCAGGAGCCAACAGCACCAGCCGCTCTTCCTGCCCGATCTGGGCAGGATGCCCGCGGAACAACCCGCAGATCCCGGCCTTGGGAGCTGCCGGAGCCCCGGCACCGCCGTGGGGACCCCCTCACCCAAAGGGCTTTGTGGGGGCTGTGAGGAGCCGGCGGGGCTCAATCGCCCCGTTGTGCAGCCGGGCGTGGGGACGGCGCGGGGAGAGCTGCATAAATCAGCCTCCAGCTGAAAAATGGGCTCCTTCATGCCGGGCAAAGGCCTGAGTCACCCCGGGTGAGGGGATCCGGTGACTCGGGTGCCCATGGCATCCCTCGCACCCACGGCTGTGTTCAGCATCGCTGCTCAAGTGCCCCGGCCTGGCTGGCCCCGGCGTTCGTCCACACGCCCGATTTAGCTCAGTCATTCCCGCGCCAGCGCCCAGGGATGCTCAGAGCCAGGGACCGATAAGAACCCAACATTTAGCTGCCTCCCTCCCTGCGAAGCCCCCGGCCCCCTCCCCTGCCCGAAGGCGACAGATTCCTTTTAAGGTGAAACTCCAACGATCCAAACGCCATAATAAAAAAAATCCCCCTCTGATGAGTTTAATCAGGCGCCGAGTCTGCGTTCAATCAGCCCCTGGCCCAACACACCTCAGGGTGCCTGGGCAGCATCAGCTCAGCAGCAGCTCCTGCGGCACCCCCTGAGCCCCCAGTGCCCCCCGAGGGGTCCCCAAAGCTGGGGGTCCCCGGGCCAGGAGAGGGGTGGAGGATGTTGATGAGGAGACGGAGATGGCTCAGGCGAGGCTTCGCCATGCGGGGGGTGACATTCCTCCCGAAATTAATCCACATTCCAGCCAGTGCTGACAGAGTGATGAGGGGGGACAGATGGCGGGGGGAGGGGGAGCCCCTTCCTCCCCACGAGGAGGAGGAGACGGAGGAGGATGGAACAAAGTGCTGAAATCTGGGAGTCAGCCAGGGGACGGGGGAGATTGCCTAGGCCTTTGGAATCCGCGGGGGCTGCAGTCAGGAGAGCAAGCCCTGGTGAAGCTTGTCAGGGTCTGGTGAGTGCCCGAAGGACACTGCAGTGATGGGACAAGAGTGTTTCCACCAGCGTGAAGTGTGTCCCCAACAGGACCGAGAACATCCCCGATGGGACTGAGTGTGTCCCAACAGGAGCAAGCAAGTTCCTGATGGGACCAAATGTGTCCCCAACAGGACACAGTGTGTCCCCAAAGTGACTGAGTGTGTCTCAACAAGGTCAAATGTGTCACTGATGGGACACAGTGCGTCCCCAACAGGATCAAGTGTGTCCCCAGCGGGACTGAGTGTGCCCCAAGAGAACTGAGTGTGTCCCTGATGGGACCAGTCATGTTCGCAGTGAGATGAAGGATGTCCCTCGTGGGATGAACATGTCCTCAGTGGGATCAAGAGCCTTCCCAGTGGGACCTGGACTGTCCCGCAGCACTATGTGACTACAGCAGCACCAAACAAGACCCTGAGGGGACCGAACATGACCCTGGGGGGGACAAGGCTGCCTGGGTTATCCCATGACCACCCTGGCTGGGGCTGCAGCTCAGACACCTACCGGGCACGTCTCCCCTGACCCCAAAGTCCAGTGTTCCAGGCCCCACGGGCAGCACCCACTATCCAGCCCCAGCCGAGTGCACAGAGAATGATTTTTGGGGACCATGCTGCTTTGGGGGGCTGGGAAGAGTAATGGGGGTGCCCTACACTCAAACCCGGCTCACACCCTGGGAGCAACAGGGGGCCACAGGAATGTGCGAGGGGGGCAGGGGGTCCTGGGGGCGCAGCTCTGGGACAGCTGCCAATTATTGACTTGGCTGGAGCTTTTAGAGCCCCTGGAGTCCCCCGCAGCGCCCCGCAGCCCCCCACAGCCCCTGCACCCCCCACAGCCTGGCCCCCTGCCAGCCGGGGAAGGGTTTTGTTTCCTTCCAGGCTGGGCGAGAGGAGCTTCAATGGAGCCCACACAAAAACTCCCTGTGGGGTGAGCCCGCGCCGGGACAGGGAGGGGGGATGAGGCGGGATGACCTCAGCGATGACTTCATTCCGCTCTCAGCTCCCAAAATTCATGGGAACCTTATAAGGAAAGGACTAAAAATACAGCGGGAGGGGCGCGGGCAGCCCCCGCTCGCCCTCCCCAAAAGGAGCCCTTGGGGATGCTGTATGCAGGCGAGCAAGAGCCACGCTGGGGCCACCAGAGCGCCGGGGCTGTTTCCAAGGGGCATGCACCATGGGGACGATCGATAGGGACCCCAAAATCCCCACGGGAGAGCAGAGCAGGGCTGTGGGCTGTGGGCGTCCCCCCAGAGAGGCATCACCACCCCCGCCAGCACAGTCCCTTCCCTCCAGGGACATGCCGGGAGCGGGGAGGTGGCTCGGTCACCCTCTCGCCCGCCCTTCACCCGGGTCAGACCCCGGGAATAGCTCCCGCCGGCTAAAATCAGCTCTGGCCCAGCTTGGGGGGCTCGCCCAGCTGCCGGGTCGTGACCCCGCAGCAGCGCCCGTGCCCCAGCTCGGCGACAGCTGCTGCCAGCCCGGGGCGCTGCGGATGCCTGAGGCCGAGCCCGGGGGCAACGCCGCCGAGAATGTGCGCCTGGGGCCGTCCGTCAGCAGCAGGGAGGATGGTGGGCTCCCGGCGGTGGTGGATCCCCCTGGGACAATGCTCCCCCGATCCTTGGGGTGATGCAACCCCACCCCCCCCAGAGTGATGCACCCCAATTCCTGGGACGATACCTTCCCGTTCCTAGGGTGATTAATCTCCCTGGGGCAGTGCCTTCTTATTCCTGGGGGCATGAATTCGCCCTGAGCAATGTTCTCCCGTTCCCCGGTCTGATGATTCTCCCGGGAACAATGCTCCCTGATCCCTGGGGAGATGCTTCCCCATTCCTGGGGGGATCCCCCCCTCATCCCTGGAGCGATGTCCTGCTGGTCCCACTGTCCCAGCCCACCCCTCGACCCCCATCCCTGCATCATTACCTCCTCCAGATTGCTGGGGATGACAGGGAATACTCGTTCTTCCCTGACACCCGGCACCCTGAGAACCCCAGCCCTCCCCTGGGCCTGGCAATCCCAGCCTGGGATGTGGCACATGGACACGGGCTGTGGGACAGGAGCAGATGGGAAAGGGCTGTGGCTGAGAAAAAACCCGGCCAGCTCCCCCACACACACGTGCCAGCATCGTGCCTCAGTTTCCCTTCTCATCCAGCCTGCCAAGGCTGAGCCACAAGCAGGGAGGGGATGAGGCAATGATAGGGACAGGAGAAGCCCCCCCCAGAGCACTCCCCGATTTTGGGACACCTATCTGCACCCCCCTACGCTTATGGGACATCAGGGATGGGCACAGCAAGTGCTGGAGGTGACAGTGGCAGAATGGCTCTGGCACAGCTGGACTCCATGCAGGTGGCACTGGGACAACTGGCCTGTGTCCACTGCCCCGAGGCCTGACCCAACCACTGTGCCCAAACCTGCCATGGGGCTGAGCCCCCAGGACCCAGTCCCAGTGCCCATGGGAGGTTTGGGGCGCAGTGCCAAGCCAGGGGCACGTGCTGGGGACAGGATGTGACTGCAGCCAGTCCTGAGTCACCGCCAGTCACCGGATCCAGCCTGGGAAGGGACAGGAAGGGCCCTTGGCTCCAGCACTCCTTGTCCCAAACAACATCCACAGTGTGGCTGGGGACGCTGTTCGGAGCCTGGGGACTGTGTGCCCACTTTGGGGACTCCATTCCCAGTTTGGGAACCATGTGGCCAGTTTGCAGACTCCATTCCCAGTTCCAGTACCATTTTCCCAGTTTGGGGACCTCTTCCCCAGTTNGGGGCTGGGAAGAGTAATGGGGGTGCCCTACACTCAAACCCGGCTCACACCCTGGGAGCAACAGGGGGCCACAGGAATGTGCGAGGGGGGCAGGGGGTCCTGGGGGCGCAGCTCTGGGACAGCTGCCAATTATTGACTTGGCTGGAGCTTTTAGAGCCCCTGGAGTCCCCCGCAGCGCCCCGCAGCCCCCCACAGCCCCTGCACCCCCCACAGCCTGGCCCCCTGCCAGCCGGGGAAGGGTTTTGTTTCCTTCCAGGCTGGGCGAGAGGAGCTTCAATGGAGCCCACACAAAAACTCCCTGTGGGGTGAGCCCGCGCCGGGACAGGGAGGGGGGATGAGGCGGGATGACCTCAGCGATGACTTCATTCCGCTCTCAGCTCCCAAAATTCATGGGAACCTTATAAGGAAAGGACTAAAAATACAGCGGGAGGGGCGCGGGCAGCCCCCGCTCGCCCTCCCCAAAAGGAGCCCTTGGGGATGCTGTATGCAGGCGAGCAAGAGCCACGCTGGGGCCACCAGAGCGCCGGGGCTGTTTCCAAGGGGCATGCACCATGGGGACGATCGATAGGGACCCCAAAATCCCCACGGGAGAGCAGAGCAGGGCTGTGGGCTGTGGGCGTCCCCCCAGAGAGGCATCACCACCCCCGCCAGCACAGTCCCTTCCCTCCAGGGACATGCCGGGAGCGGGGAGGTGGCTCGGTCACCCTCTCGCCCGCCCTTCACCCGGGTCAGACCCCGGGAATAGCTCCCGCCGGCTAAAATCAGCTCTGGCCCGGCTTGGGGGGCTCGCCCAGCTGCCGGGTCGTGACCCCGCAGCAGCGCCCGTGCCCCAGCTCGGCGACAGCTGCTGCCAGCCCGGGGCGCTGCGGATGCCTGAGGCCGAGCCCGGGGGCAACGCCGCCGAGAATGTGCGCCTGGGGCCGTCCGTCAGCAGCAGGGAGGATGGTGGGCTCCCGGCGGTGGTGGATCCCCCTGGGACAATGCTCCCCCGATCCTTGGGGTGATGCAACCCCACCCCCCCCAGAGTGATGCACCCCAATTCCTGGGACGATACCTTCCCGTTCCTAGGGTGATTAATCTCCNCAAGCAGGGAGGGGATGAGGCAATGATAGGGACAGGAGAAGCCCCCCCCAGAGCACTCCCCGATTTTCGACACCTATCTGCACCCCCCTACGCTTATGGGACATCAGGGATGGGCACAGCAAGTGCTGGAGGTGACAGTGGCAGAATGGCTCTGGCACAGCTGGACTCCATGCAGGTGGCACTGGGACAACTGGCCTGTGTCCACTGCCCCGAGGCCTGACCCAACCACTGTGCCCAAACCTGCCATGGGGCTGAGCCCCCAGGACCCAGTCCCAGTGCCCATGGGAGGTTTGGGGCGCAGTGCCAAGCCAGGGGCACGTGCTGGGGACAGGATGTGACTGCAGCCAGTCCTGAGTCACCGCCAGTCACCGGATCCAGCCTGGGAAGGGACAGGAAGGGCCCTTGGCTCCAGCACTCCTTGTCCCAAACAACATCCACAGTGTGGCTGGGGACGCTGTTCGGAGCCTGGGGACTGTGTGCCCACTTTGGGGACTCCATTCCCAGTTTGGGAACCATGTGGCCAGTTTGCAGACTCCATTCCCAGTTCCAGTACCATTTTCCCAGTTTGGGGACCTCTTCCCCAGTTTGGACATCCCATTTCCCCTTTGGGTACCCTTTTCCCAGTTTCAGTTTGGGACCCCATCCCAAGTTTGGGAACCATATGGGACTTCTTTTCCCATTTGAAGACTCTGCACCCAGTTTGTGTACCCTTGCGCAGTTTAGGGACCCCGTTCCCAGTTGGGAACAATGTGCCCAATTTAGAAACCCATTCCCAGCTTAGGAACCCTATTTCCAGTTTGGGAACCATATGCCCAGTTTAGAAACCCCATTCTCAGTTTAGAGACCCTATTCCCAGTTTGGGGACCTTGTGTCAGACCCTGCTCCCTGCCCATTGCCATCAGTCACCCAACGGCAGCAGCTTCTCGCTGGAATTCTGACCAGATTCCCGGGGCAGGTGGGCCAGGGGTCTCTGCCCTGGCAGGGCAGCAGCTGCCAGCTGGGGTTGAGTTTCGGGTGGGGGAGATTTATCACCTCTAGGCCCGCAGGACCCCTCGACCCTGCCCTGCAGCCCCCTGGCAGCAGCAGAGGGGCCCAGCCTGGCCAAACATGGCCAGCGGGGACAGCAGGGCTGGGCCAGAGCACAGGGAGGGGAGGTCATGACAGGGTGTCCCAGCAGCCCCCAAACCCCATCACAACCTCTGTCATCCTCCTCCTTCCCCTCCTC
>WBMY01015614.1:0-15018 GCA_013397315.1 Donacobius atricapilla
TGCTGGCAGGGCAGAATGGCAGGAGTCCTCCCCCTTTTGTCCCAAAAGATTTCTTGTGGTTGTCAAGATGGCCACTGCATTCAAAGTGCTTTCTTCAAAACCTCAGGGGGCTCCAGGCATCAGCACTTTGTTATCTAGGAGTCTTCTGATATGTTTCCTGTGTAGCTCCACATAGATCTGTTGTTTTTCTCTCCTTCTGCTCTCTCTCCTTCTGCTGCTCCTGCTAGCTTCTTCCTGTCCCCAGCCCAGCCACCTAACCCTGTCTATCTGTGGTATAAAGTCTTACCCTTTCTGTCCCTTGCACGACCTCCTGTCTCTTCCTGCTCACACCAAGGTCTGCAGGCTCCATCTGACTCCAGCTGCAGCTGAACCCAACTGCAACTGCCTACCAGCTAACTCACTTTTATCACACCCATAGCTGTGAGGGCAAGGCTGCTCCCGCTGTTGGCTCATTAACACAGCTACAGTATAGCAGCGGTAGGATTGGCTTTAGCATTACCTCTTCCCACAAGTTTCTTCTTCAGTTCAGCTTGTGTAGTCCCCACTGGTGCCAACAGGTCCCCAAGGAGGGGAGTTGTCTGAACCCTCCCTGGGGGGGGATCTCCATCCCTTGTGCAGAGCTCCTGAGTGCTCAGGCTGGGGTCACGGCTGCACCCAGCAGGCTGTGAGCCAGGAGGATGGGGCTGCAGGAGCGGCAGTGCTGGGGAAAGCCAGGGCTGCCTCCGGGATGAGAAAACAAATTTAGAGAAGGACTGAGCAGAAGAGAAGGAGGGATCTCAGAAAAGGTGTGGGGAAGTTCAGTGGTGCTTGGTGTCTTCTCCACCTGTGCTTCCTTCTTGCCCTGTGGGACTGCCAGTGCAACAAGGCTTCTCCCAGGGCTTTTTTTGTTCCTCTTAGCTTGGATGTGAATGTCTTTTCTATTGCAAGTGACAGAGGGACAGAGCACACACTTGGAAGCCTTTTTAGATATGAAGAACTTCAGCAGGCTCTAGGGGCAAAAGAGTGAAACGTGGTGTGTTTGTATGAAGTGCTGACACTCTTCTCTTGGCTTTTGAAAGTGGCCTGTACGGCATCAGAAGAAGACATGGACAGAAACAATATTGAGCTGAAATGGCGTCCACAAAACAAGCTGTACGCCACATCAGGTGACTTCATTGAATTCCGCTGTAAACAGGGATATTCGGAAGACCCAGCTTCCAACTTCAGAGTACAGTGTGTGGAGGGGACATTGGAATACCCACGTTGCACACGGGGAAGTAAGTGACCCCTTCTTCAGCTTTGCTGCTCTGTTGTTGCATTTTTAGTGCTGCCGGGAAGCAGAAAGGCCTTGCCTTTCCTGGCTGTGAGCCAGGGTGTGGGAGCCTCCTGCAAGCTGCAGGAATGGNTCATGGATTGGGTAAATGGAAATGGCATTTGGGAGCCCAGCTGTGGAAATGAAAGAGCCCTCAACCAACCTGGTGATTTGAGCTCAGCTTTTCCTGGTGTTTCCCATTTTGCTGTTCTTTGTTTGCAGCTTAGCCAATGTTCTGTCTTGCAATTTGTTCTTGTTTTTATTGTTGGATGGTTGTCTGCATATCATCCACATTAGATCTAGTTTTGTAAATGTATTTACATTTTATGCAGCCAAAGGGTTGTGCTTGCATTTTATCCATTCCATACTGATCTCACTGTTATTTTACAGTTGTGTCCTGAAAACAGGCTGTCTTTGGTGGCATAGACAAGAATTAAAGCTGACAGCTAATTTGATTCTCAGCACACCAAGTGTGTCAGGCGTTGTCTATTCCTACCTTCTTCTGCATCCACTTGCTTGGAAATGAGCCTGGGGTGAGTGTTGTGAGGGCCTGAGCAGAAAGAGCAAGTAAGTGAAGTCTCCTCTGAGTAACTCAAGGAAGCCTCTAGGCAGAACCAGCTCTTTGGAGGGACTTGAGCAAGAGCATGCCTGCAAAGGCAAGACGTTGGGGTGCAAGTAACTGGGATTTCTAGGTCAAGGTGGGAACTTGTTGCTGGTCCAGGTCCTGGATGGGCCAGTCTGTGCCACCCCCAGACCCATCCGCCCTTCACAAACAAGGAGGAAGTGCTTGTGGAAATCAGTGGCAGCCTGGCTGTGGCAGCCATGTGCTAATGCACTCCCTGATTCAGAGGGGAGAGAAAAAAGCAAGTACCAGAGTACTTGTAAATCATGCACCTTAGGAGAGCAGACTTCAACTTCTTTCGGAAAAGGGGAGATGGGCTTGCTTGGGAGTCATAGGAATCTGGAAAAGCTTATAGGTCTTGAAGCACAGAATCCTGCAAGCACCAGAGTATTCAGTTCTCACCTCCAGGAAGAAAAACACGTCTCCCTGGACAGCCTTAGCTCATCAGAGACTTCACAGAGATCTCTGGATCAGAAAAGGAATCAATGTGCAGGGGACTGAGGCAAACAACAGGCTCCAAGGTGAGCTGTCCATGGCCTTGATGTGGCATGTATGGATAATGTTAGAAAAGCTGAAGCTCAGAGTGGCACTTACAAGGGACAAAAAGGGTCACAAGAAGGTATTCTATTGCTACACTAGGATGAAAACAATCAATAAGAAACTTTGATATGTCACTAAAACAGGGAGGTGATTTAGTAGCAGCAGCCCCATGTGAAGCTCGAGTATTTGATGCAATCTTTGCCTCAAAGATCAGTAACAAGATGCTGCCTTCATGTCTGCAACCCCCCTCATCCTGTCTTGTGCTCACAGCCACCCAGCCTGTGTCGTGTGTACATCCAGAGGGAGTGATGGGGGTAAATTAGTTCTGATTCCAGCAGCTGTTCCCACAAGGGCTTTTTAATCCCTTTCCCTCTATTTCCCCCAGTTTGCTCTAGAAGAGGAAGGGTATTGCTGTTATATACACGGTGTGAAGTATTTTTATCAACCTTTGTTTTCCACCTCTTGGTTGACTGGGTTTTGACCACACAAGCAGAATTTGTCTATGCCTGAATGCTTTAATTTCTTTTTCTGTTTGGTTCATTCATGTAAGTCTTGCAGAAGCCTTGGAAACCCATACAGAGCACCATACATGCTATGATTCCACAGACAGGTGACTCTAGACATAAAAGACACAAGGTACCCTTGGAGTGGCTTTTTTATTAAAACAGACTAAAATGGATGCCAGGCAAACACTGTCCTTGTTCCTGGCTTTTCTTCATAGCTACAGTCACACTTGTTCACAGGCAGAACTTTAAGCGTATCAATAGTTAAGTGTCATAGGAAATCATACAAAGTGCTTGGATTTTAAGAGTTTCAAAACACTTTTAAAATAATAATGAACCTCTCAGTAATTTTGTATACTTTTTGGTTTTAAGTAGTTTTACAGATCCCTTAAAACTTTTTTTTTTTATACTTGCTGTTTGATATTGTTCCTCAAGCTCAGTCCTTTAGAGGCTCCTAACCTGTGAAGGGAGACGTGAGTCTTGTTAAGATGTACAGCTCCTTCCTCCAGCTTTTTCCAGGTGTATGTCCATATGGCATCCCTGTGCTGCACTGCTCTTCCTCACCCACAAAAGCCTCTCCCTTCATCCCCCTCCAGCTCTGACTCAGCCCTCATTTCCCAAAGCTGAGTGGAGTGACCTGGAGAACACGAGGCCACCATAATTCACGTGTTATATGAAATGAAGAACACTTACATACCTTTCCTGTAGGCTTTCCTCAAGTCCATACATGCTTTCCTCTTTCAACACACCTTGGATATTCCAGCTCTCCTCTCTTACACTGTACTTGAAATAAAGTTGTGCCAGATTCTGCTCCAAAATGATTCTGTTTACAGTAAAATCCAACATAATCCCCGTGGTAAAAGTAAACTTGGTCTGCATAGAATACTTGCAGCAGCACATTCTTTTCCTCCATTTCAGTTTTTGACAAAGTACATGGCTCTAAAAAAAGAGAGACTTGATCAGTGCTAATAGATTATTTTTGGCACAGAGTATTTTGACCTGGCTACAATAAAACTGTAAAATATTTCCTATTGTCGTATTTATACTGCAGGCAAACCATAGTCAAGGAAAGAAAAAACCCACCCGCTGAGCTTCACCTGCCTCTATTAAAACTTTCATATGTCACTGAAGTCACAGAAATTGAGCTCTAAAAGTTCTACCTGACAATACTCAATTTAAAAATTGTAAGTATCCGATTTCAGAGACAATTGAGGTTGTTCAGCTTGACAAAAAGAAGGATGCAGGGAGACCTCATTGCACCCTTCCAGAACCTAAAATGGGGTTATAAGAAAGATGAAGGCAGACTTTTCAATAGGGCCTGGAGCAATAGGACAGGAGCTTATGGTTTTAAACGAAGGGAGGGTAGATTCAGCCTAGACAGAAGGAAGGCATTACCGCCAGTGAGAGTGGTAAAACACTGGAACAGTTTTCCCTGTTTCCCCTTTTCCCCGAAAGGCAGTGGTTGCCCCGTTCCTGGGAACATCCAAAGCCAGGCTGGACAGGGCTCTGAGCAAGCCTGCTCCATGCAGGGGATTGGACTAGATGGCCCTTACAGGTCACTACCAGGCTGTTCCTTGAGGCTAAGGGTTGTACAGGGAAATAAAGAAGTGCTGCTTTCTCTTGGCTAGCACACCTACCTATACAAACGGGTGGCAAAGTCCATTGTCCTTCAGAGCAGTAGATTGTCTCAGAGCCTTGCAAAAAATGATAGTCAGAGCAAATATACTGAACTGAAGAACCACTGTCATACTGGGGCAGTGCTGGGAGAGTAAGAGCTCCATTTGCAATAGAGGGTGGAGAGCCACATTTCTCTGTTGCAGCTGCAATAACAATCGAAACATTTAAGAATAAGAAACGAACAAATTGTCAGCTTTATCATAAATTAAAGGAGCGTGAAGGTTTTCTTTCTACAGAGCTTTCAGTCTCCTGGGCTTGGGGAAGAGCTTCCCCCTCCCTTCTACAGCCTTGCCCAGCAAAGAAGGTGCATCACTTTTCCAAGCTTGGCTATATTCAGCAATAAAGGTTCCTTGTGCATCTGTATTGTTGAGGTTTAAGCATTGGCTGTTTACCCCAGACTCCTGGCCCACACTAAAAGCAAAGCGAATAATTTCTAAATAGGTCTTAATAAGATGGATTAATTAAAAGTGCAATACAAAATTATTGCTTTACATTGAATAACACATTTTGGATATTTCAGACTGCCATCATCACACTGTGTCCTCCCAGGAGATGGAATGGTAGTATGGAGAAAACCATATCCCTGTTTACATTCAAACTCTATGAGATCTCCATGTAGGAAAATTAATTCTTTCCGTCTCCATTTCAATGTTAAGTTGTTGCTGTCCATATCAGTTATATTAAGAGTACAGGGTTCTAGGAAATAAAAGTGTATTTTAATATAAAGCCACCTTAATTGATTTCTTAGCTCCCTTTTGTTGGAGTGAAGAAAGAGAATCCCAAGTCAATAGTTCTAAAATACGTCAGAATCATGCAAGACAAAGAACTACAGATGCATGCAAAAATGCAAATGGGAAGAAATGGTCTGAAGTGATAACAAAAACCAAACACGTGTAAAAGGAATGGATGGTTTCTGACGGGTGTAGGCATACAGTTTGTGGTAACTGGGAATGGGTCTGCAGCTGAGCCTCATCCCTAGCAGGCTACACCTGTGTAGGAAAGGTGAGCAGCACTGAAGGCAAAGAAACATGGACTGCTGGGGTTACTGACCAGTCACAGAAGGGTGATAGGGTGTACAGGTGTAATGCATGTAAGAGGAAGGGTACCAAAGGCTGTACTGGAAAACAGTAAAGTGTTGATGCTTGAAGCCTTCTTCGGTGTCAGTCCTACCTCCTCCGTCATCTGGTGCCCCCGACGTGACCTTGAGGTGATTTGGGCTGACGGCTGTGAACCTAAGAGCAGTAAGGCAGAGAAGTGCAGCCGAACCGAGCCGGGCTGACACAGAGCCTCTAGCACCGAGCGGGGCTGACACAGAGCCCGTGGCACCGAGCCGGGCTGACACAGAGCCTCTAGCCCCGAGCGGGGCTGACACAGAGCCTCTAGCCCCGAGCGGGGCTGACACAGAGCCTCTAGCCCCGAGCGGGGCTGACACAGAGCCTCTAGCCCCGAGCGGGGCTGACACAGAGCCTCTAGCCCCGAGCGGGGCTGACACAGAGCCTCTAGCCCCGAGCGGGGCTGACACAGAGCCTCTAGCCCCGAGCGGGGCTGACACAGAGCCTCTAGCCCCGAGCGGGGCTGACACAGAGCCTCTAGCCCCGAGCGGGGCTGACACAGAGCCGAACAGGAGCCTGAAGAATTGAGCAGGCGGGACCGAACGTCTGAAAGTCCGGACTTCTTCCAGCAAATGCTCCACCTCCAGGTGAGCGGCTGGGAATTTAGGAATTGGGTCTCAGATATCGGCAGAGTCCATATTGAACATCCTGCTGCGAATATTACAAAAAGGAAAGGTATTAAGTGTGAAGAGCGGGCACTACGTGCCTTGTTTACTTGGTGTAGAAGAGGTCAGCAACTGCGAAACATAATAATGAGGACATAAATATGCGGAGAAGGAAAATTCATTCTGGACATTTTGTTACGATTTTTTTTTTGTCACCAATTTCGCAGAAGAAGGGTGCTGGACACAGGGAGCGAGCGCTTCGCCCTTTGCTTATCTGGTATGAAAGAAATGGAGTAACTCTACTCACTTTGCTTATTTGCTGTAAGAGTGGTGCCACGCAGTTTCGCTATTTGCTACGAAAGAAACAGCGTAAGGCTACGCAGATATTTGGTACAGAGCGAGGTTACTAACACTACGCATATTTGGTGTGAGAGAGACGGGGCGAAGCTGCGCAGTGCGCTTATTTGGTACGAAGCAGGTGGAAGAGACACAAACTGCCTTTTTCATGTGAAAATGTGGGCGAGTTCCAAGCGCGCCTTGGCCGGGCCGCGCCCTGCGCGCCTCCCCGCGGGCCAGTTCCTCTCCGGGCCGGGGCCGGGGCCGGGGCCGGGGCCGGGGCCGGGGCCGGCAGCGCCTCAGGCTGAGGGGAGCCTCCTCGGTGTGCGTGTGGCCCGTGCCCTGCCCGCGCCGCTGCTCCCCACACGCCTCATGGCCGCCGGGGAGGGNAACTTTATTCACAAGACATGCAGACTAAGTTGGTCTAAATTATTGCTGGAAGAGAAACGATACTTTGCAGATGGCAGCAGCTCTGCAGGGATAGACTGAAGCAGAAAGTTTACTTGGAAAAAGGCAGGTCATAAGTTCAAAGTCTAGTTCTTAGCTCCTTGTTTACCATGTTTTAGTTATCCCAAGCTGCTGACCAGAAACATCCTGCTCTACTAACATGTGGCAGGTCAGAGATACTTTTGGTATCTTAATGTTGTCCAGACATGTTCTGGCACACTTGAGAAAATTGTTTGCAAAGATGAACAGATTACATTCTATTTGACAGCGTCTCAAAAGTTACGGTCAGATAGGGTGATAGTATTATATTCCAGAGAAACAACAGACACCTGATCTGAGTTTTATCCTAAAGAAAAAAATGATGTCGATCAAAGCAATGGATGAATGGGAGTTTTCCTGATATGCTATGTAGATTAAAGAGCAGAAGTTTGTTTTGTTCGTCATTGAGGATAAATAATATGATCCTCTGCAGATGAAGGTTTATTTGACATGTTGTCATTTACTTAGTATTAAGTAACACTCTGTGTCAACACTCTGTGTTCAGAGTGATGTGAGTTTGTTCCATAAATGTTTGCTGTGTGTTTGAGAAAGGATTACTTGGAATTAGAAAAAGGAAAAGGAATAGAGTGCTAGATCTTGCAGAGAATGATCTCATTGAGGAAGCTGTTACAGGTCACTTGTGTCCTCTTCAAGGCTCTAAGTGCAAATTAATAAATATGTGCTAAGACAGTGGAGTATGGCACAATGAGGTTACTTGGAAAAGGTTATGTCAAGGCATTGTATATATTCAGCGATTTTCTTTGTAATACTGCTCTATTTTATTTATTATTTTATTTATTTAGCTAATCTATTCCCCACTAAGACATGCTAGAGATAAACATTGTAGATGCCTTTGTGTGCAGAACGGAAGGGGAGGCAATGAAAGATCTGCATGATGTGAAGGCTCTGGGTCCCAACAGTGTATAATGTATGGAAGAACCTGCGCCAGGGCTGTGTCTGGTATTGGCCTCCATCACAGACAGGGAAAAGCACAAAAGGACAGGACTGCTGGCCATGGTCTGAATCAAACGGGGTTGCCTCCAAGAGTAGAAAGTGAGAGGGCTTTTCTTTCTCTTGACTTGCTCCCTCCTACACTGTTACTGGGCTGAGTAAGGAAAGAATTTTCTTTTGAATACTAGTAAATGGGATGCTTGTGGCTTGAGATCTAGCATGCTGACAATATTTACCTGTTTGAAATTTTATGAGATAAAAATATTAATTATTAATATTGTTATAATATATTATATTTCATTAATATAAACCCTATTATTTATATTATGATTTATATCTATATAAATATAATATTTATATTATAAACTATTATACAAACTATTTAGTTTGACTTAAGCTTAGTTTTCTCCCATGAGCATACAAAAATTAAGTTTTTTAAGTCAGTCATGTTTGCAAAACTGCTGTTTGGGGCACCTTGTATTGTCTTTTTGGTTGAGAATATTGTATTTAATATGTAGTTTAGACATTTATTAGGCAGCCTTCTCAAAAGGAAAATCAGTAACACAAGTAGATTGTAACATTTACTTCAGTTAAACAAAATCAGAACTTGGTGTATGATTACTTCTTGATAGGACAGTGTGGTACAATGCATTTTGCTATACTTGTTTTTCCCTAACTTTGACATAGGCATATTTGTCTACATAGCCTTAAAACTAATGCAGAGCTAGGGAACACTGAATGGTGAAAAAGCAACTTGCAGTGTCTTGGACTCAGTATAGTGGATGAGCCCATTTACTCAGTATAGGTGAGCCAATTTAACAAAGGATGTTAGCAAAATTTAATTTTTTCATTACAGGAAGGAAGGAAAGATAAACAAACAACTCTTGTTTGTATTCCTGCTTATACTGGTAATTTTCTAGTGGGAGTTCTATACGTGGTTTTGAGCAGCATACATAAAAGCAGCACAGAAAAATTTAAAAGTCCAGGCCAGGATGAAACAACAGATATAAAGGCATATTTAAAAAAACAAACAAACAAACAAACAAACAAAAAAAAACCACACAAAAAAAAAACACACCTGAAAGTTTAAAAACAAAAGTCCAAGAAGCCATTGCTAATTCTTTGTTAATTGTATCTAAAAGCCATTTTGGGAATGGCCACATCATTCCTTCTAATCATCTATTGAAAGACAGGAAGAAATCAACTGAATGGGCAATATAGAGGAAAGAAATTGGAGAATCCTCCTGGGAATCAGGGATGGCTATATACTAGAATAGCTCACTTAGGAAACAGAGGAATCTATTTAACTGGGTGGTTTTAAGAACAGGCCAGAGGATACCCAGCAAGAGAGGCCGGGTAAAAATTTAATTTGGGTTCATCCTCATATTCCTAGAATCTTTATTAACTCCAATAAAAGAGAAAAGATGGTAATGAAAAGATTACTTAGAGGTTCCTTCCAATTTGCCCTTTTTATATGACATATGACAAACCTTGCTTTTCCTTCCAAGACTCACCTAAGCAGGTTGGTTGTTCTGTCCAGTTTCCGTGGTCACAGTAAACAGTACTGGGCCCATCCAAAAAGTGGTAATGCTGACAGACATATTCTACCCAGGAGCCATTTTTGTAATTTGCCAATAATGGGCCCAGGACAGCACCGTTTTTAACCGCAGGTGGAGCGGCACAGTCCTGTGGCATTTCTGATATGGGACAGAGAGAGAGGCAATTAGATCTCGATTAGATTACAACATTGTTAACACTGGAGAAAGTATTAGACCAATACTAGACGGAGCAAAAAAAATTGCAAACAAATAGACTCTAAACCAAATATAATTCCTTTTCCAAATTTCATTTCCAGAAACTCTACACTTGCCTTTCTGAATTGCAGACATGCATTTTATTTCCCTCTGCATCCATGCCTACTTTTGACTCTTTCTGGTTTACACAAAATACAGATTAGTTATTTTTATGTGACCTAGAAAATCTTACTTGTTACTTGAAACGTTTCATCTGTGTGCGGTTTAAAAAAAATCCACACTGGAAGTATTAATCAAAGGAACAACAAAATACTTGAGAATTTGCATGTCCAAATAATCTTAAAGGGTACAAAATGACTGAAAGTAGATGCTCTGTATGAAATAAAATTACAAATACAGAGCAGGCTTATTGGTGTAATTTAGAAATAAACAACAATGGCCTTTTACTCATTGGCCACATTGACATTTGTAGCCCATGGAAGCATTTTCAAGAATAAGGAACTGTCCTATAGCAAAAGAATCAAAGTAGTCATAAAATGCCTATGACTGGATTGGAGAGTCCCTTTTAAACAGAAATGTTCACCTACTCATAACTTCACTGTGATGTATTTGGCTTGCTCTTGTTTCTGCGTCTGCCTCCAGTGGTGGTGGTGCCCCAGATTCTTGTTTATCCACAGCTCCTGTAACCATAGCAGAGACTCGGAACCAGTTTTCACAGAAAGAGCTCATTTTAAAGAACTAAAACAGACAGACATGATGCACTGTAAAAGTGTAATGATCCCAGTTTTCCAGGGAAGATGTCACAGGTGGCAGCTGAATTCACCTAGCTCATCTTTTTTTTTTTTTTTAATCTGGGAACCATGGTTGCTTGCAAAATATGCAGTACTTTGTCTCTCAAGCCTTTTAACAGAGGAAGGATAACAGTTTTGCCGATATAGAAACAAAGCTGTCCAGAAAATTAAGGCATGGGTTGAAGAATCATTTCAATTCAGTTGTCAGCCTTCACAGAAGTACTCACCAATACACATAGATGGTGATGTCCATTTTCCTCCTTCACACTGGATGTCCTCAGATCCTCTCCTTCCCAAGGTACACTGTACATGAACTTTGTCTCCATTATGATATGTTTTTCGGGCTGTGCTGATATGGCCATGAGGGAGTGGTGGTGGAGGACATTTATTTATTACATCTGAAAATAAAATTTTCATATTGTTTTCTCTCTTACTAAAACCACATACACAGTTAAGCTCACCATACACAATGCAAGCCTATCGCTCAATAGGCTTTTTTGGCTAAGCCAGAGTAATTTCTTAATAAAATTTTCTTAATACAATGGGAGACCTGAACTAACAAGCAATTTTGTATTCCACAAATACAAAATAGAAGTAGTATGTCATTGTTCTGCTATAAACAAATTTGTAATTTCTCCACAGAGACTTAATAAAATGTTCTTTATAGGACTGCAGGAAATAGAGATTTCCCATACCTTCCATTCATATAATATTTAAAGTAGGTTATGTATTAGTTCTAATGCTACAGAAGAAGCCATAATCATAGTCCATTTCCTATCTCTAAATTAAGTTTGTGATTACTGTATCCTCAAAAGTACATTTAGGCCTTGTTTTCATCCTCCCGAGCATCCCCACCTTCTCTGCACTCACTCAAGAAAAGTTCTTGCTGTCTCATGAGAATAAATAAACACAGGGCTGAAGTCTAAGCTGTGGTAAAGGTTGTTTTGTGCTGCTTTGTGTTTTGTTCATTGTCTCAACTGGTTCACCTTTCATTCTTTTGGAACTTTCTTTACTGAGACTCTTCATTATCCCCCAGTGATGGGGGAAGTGCTAGCAATTGCTAAAGATGGGTTTCTGTCCTCAGGACAATCTTTTAATTAATCCTGTCCAAAACAAGTAAACTTTGGGGACGCTGTACAACTCTTAAAAAGTACTACAAACTAAGGAGCAGCTTTAAAATAAGTAAGATTTTATTTTTTATGTTTTAGTTTTTAATGCCTCTCAAGAGGTACGTCCCCATCCCACAAGGCAGGACTAAGCAGGCCTGGCTAAACCATCATGTATTCTGAAGCTTATTGAGCTTCAGGGTCTAAAAAATTCCCTGTAAGTGTTGATTCCTGCTTCTCCAGGGTACAACCTGGAGAAGCAACAATAAGAGACAGTATCAGAGTCTGATACTGATTAATTAATCTGATCTAATTAGAGTTCACTGAAATGTAGTTCCAATTACTATTGCCTCCCTTCCTGCTACCTTGGCTCTCTGCCCTTTGACCAACACTTGGTTTACATTAAGTCTACAAACCGGTACAAACCCTGTATTCTTACTTTGTATTCATAAAGCATTTCTTGAAAGAAGGTGTGAGCTTTTCTCTGTTGTTATTGGACACACAATCACACACACATGCACACTGTTTGGTGAAAAGGCATGAACTATTTATTACAACATTTGACTCCATTTTTGTAGTATTTCTACACCAACCAGGGATTGGAGGAGAAGGTTCACACCTCTCCCATCCATTAGTCAAGACAACTGTCCATCAGTTGTCCATCCCTCCAAGGGGAGGAATGTAAAACAACCTCACCTAACATAAACATTGCTTCTGTTTATAACACACGTGTGTGAGAAAAGAACTAAAAACTATGAGAACATTGGAACTGTGAAGTACACCAGAAAGCTGAAAAATCAGGACAATATTTCTCCAAGAATTTGACACAGTAAAACTATAAAAACAGGGTACCTTCACACACTGGAGGGTCTGGATACCAGCCAAAGTTATAGCATTGAATTAAGTCAAATCCAGTGACAGAATAATGTTTGTCACAGAAAAAGTGAACTACATCTCCTTCTTCATAAAATGTCTTCACAGGATAGAAACCTCCATGAGCTACTTCACTCAAAGCAGAGCAAGTTATTCCTGGGAAGAAAGCACAGCAGTGAAAACCAATTGTGGAAGGCCCCCTCCGCCAGCTGACGAAGGGAGCCCCTTTGCCGATTTTTACGTGTGGAAGAAGTCAGTTTTGCGAGAGGATGACGTACTGGTGCAGCTGGGGGCGAGGGCCCAGCCGTGTGCGAGGCACAGCGCTGCCCCGGAGGCGCTCCCGGCCGCCGTGCGGTATCCCGGGTCGCAGCGGTACCGCAGTGTCCCGTTCGGCCGCACCTGCTGCACGGCTCCGGCGTAGCTGCCGTGCCGCAGCTGCGGCACCCGGCACGACTCTCAAAGAAATGAAGCACAGGCCTGGTGTTAACTGCTCTTTTTGTTGCGAGTATTCCAAAGTTTCCCTTAGATATGCCTTAAAGGTGGCCGTATCCCGGGCAAAATCACGGTAAATAACGAGTAACACTAAAAACGCAGTTTTGGCACGAGTTTTCCGCTTGTCATTTGGGACAGAAAGTTTGTATGGCAATGGATTTATTTGAAACAGTGTGATTTCATCTCTACTGATTCATTTTATGTTTATCATTTTATATACCCTTACAAATGCACAAAACCAGCAGCATGTGAAACCTGACAAGTTTTTCCCCAGAGGTACAGCTGAGAACCTGCTTTAGGGGTACTCAAATGACAGCCGTCATAGGCAGTTTAGCCCTACAGATGCAGCAAGGACAGTGGAACTACACGTATCTGCAACCGATTAGAAAGGAGAAAAAAGCAGAATACTACCAATTTTTTTAGTACAGCTTGGCCGAAAGGACCATCCCTGTGGCTGGCACTGCACTGTATCTTCAGTAGCACCACTTGGCGTGTGGTAGCCTGCATTACATTTGTATTGCAATTCCTCGTGGATTTTGAAGTCCATTTCCGGACTGTAAAAAGAGCCATTTTCCAAAAGAGGCTTGGTGCATTTTCCTGAAGGAAAGAAGACAGCTTGGTCAGAAAGAAAGAATGGAATATTTTTGTTCTCCTGCAAGCAACAGAAGGGGTTTCTAGCTATACTGATCTAATCTGATTTTCTCAACCTATTGAAGAAACTCTGCTTCAATCATCAAACAATACATCAAACCACCAGTAACCAGATGGAATACAGGCAAGGAATCTAGAGGTAGGAGACTCAAGACCTTATACATCAAAGGGAAAACTGATAGTTTTCCCAGACTAAGAAAACTGGAAAACTTCATGTTTTTATAAAAAATATAAATGGGTAAATGCCCTTAAAATATGTATTATTGTAAAAATATTCCATATATAAACCTATGTAGACGCAATATAAATTATTGCACCCTGTACATTTTATCCCTTCTGTTATGCAGCTTCTTATCCTGTATGTCCCAGGAAAACCAGCCAGGAAATATTCCTGCTGAATGCAATGAGGAGATGAATGAAGCTAACTCACTGTAGCATCGTGGCACTGGAGACCATCCTTTTTCTGTACAAGTTATTCTTCCATCTTGAGACCCACTTTCAGTTGTGTAACCAACGATACAAGAATAAGAGAGCTTTTTCCCTTTACGCATAGGGAAATAGTAACTTTTAAAACTGTAATAGTACTGGGCAAGGTTTCCATTTTCTATCTGTGGTAAATCACAAGGTGTATCTGCAAAAAAGATCAATATATTTCCCACTAAAAATTTCAGTCCAGATATGAATGTTTTTGCATTAATTTATCTAATATCAGCCTGACTGATTCAGGCTACAAACAAGAACAAAATTCTGATTACTTACAAGCATGAAGGGCCTTTTCAGACCTGCCAAAATGAAGACACGCACCAATTTTATCAGCTTCTGCTCTTAGGGTTCCCAAGAATATCAGCCGTAGAATAAAACCTCCTAATGTGAACTGGGCAAAACTGATGCAGGACACCTTTCTTTTACTCTCTTTTGCCCAGAAGCAGGAGAACCCACTGCTGCACAAACACACCAAGGCCTACTGTAACCTACAGTGCCAAGTGTCAGGATTAGCAGTACCTCAGCTCCTCGATTCAGAAAATGTCACCAGAAAAGTAAGACAAGCTGCTAGGAGGCAATGGAGGAGTTGGGCTTGCTTAAGAAAAGGAATTTAACAACGGTCAACAGAAAAGAAATAAGACATTGAGAAAAAAAAAAAAAAAAACAAGAAAAATGGCAATTTAAAAACCCAAACAATCCCCAGAAATTGCAGAAAACCTTTCTAAAGACTAGTGCTGGATATGAC
>WBMY01015642.1:0-18510 GCA_013397315.1 Donacobius atricapilla
CATGAAGTCACAAATACTAACTAGTTATTAACTTAATTCTGAAAGAGTCTTATGGTCCCAAAATTTATGTCAAATATGTAAATTTAAAGGATTTTTTTACATTTTGTTTATACAGTTTAAATAGACAGTGAACCACAGTTAACATCAGCTGGTTTGTAATATCTCAGAATATATTGTGTATTGCTGCTGAGAGAAAGCACAAATATGCACCTCAGAGAAGGCTGGCTATGAATTCAAAATTAAGCTTTCATGGCATTAACTCATCCCCCTTCTACTTCTCATTTTATCAAGAGGCAAATGTGTACCTTGTTACNGGTCTGAGAAAATATGCGCACCTAACTGCTAACTTCCAAGTAGTTAGGTAGACCACTTTTAATGCGTCAGCTTCAGAAACTGGAGAGAAGCCACAGCTTTCCAATGAGATTTTTTTCCCCATCCATACTACAACTGAAAGACAGGATAACTAGTTGGCAGCTAGGCAAGAACTTGGGAGTCTAAACTCCCTGAAAGTCCATATTTCACCAAATGATCTATCAAAACCCTTCTCTTGAATCTGAGGGTTTTCCACTGTTGTAGTTATTATTTCACTAACTTCTAATGCTAACAGTGATTGCTAATTACTATGTAAATTTTCCTGTTTTCTGCACATTGCTACTAATGTATAATTTTCTTTGTTTCAATTATCTTGTGTCTTAGTCCGGGGTTTCATCACTTCTTCCATGTCACAAGAAGTACCAGCTGAAACTATCACTTGTCTCCTTGTAAAAGTTTAAAAGCAATTAATTCTGCATAGAATACTACCAGTAAAAACAAATTACTTTATTCATTCTACTCAAGACATATTGGACTCAAATCTCCAACACTGTTTGGAATGTCAGTTCCACTCCAATCTTCAAAAAAATCGATCTGAGTTCTTGAAAACTCCATGTGGAAGTTCAGCCAATGTAGGGAGAGGATAGCACCATGGCCCAAGTTATGTGACTCAGTTACATGATACTTTCACGCACAAGTTAGAGCCAGTTTTATCTTCTCTCTTCAGGTTGTGGTCAGGAATTTTCAAACACATATATCTAGCAAAACACATTGACACCTAAGTTGTAGGTGTTGTTATCTCTCACCATATGCTGTACCTGTTTCTTTCTCTCACAGAGGGACCTCTGGAGCTTTCTCTAACATGAATGGAGAGCATATATTCAGCTTTGTACAATAATGCACAAAGATCTTTCTGCTACATAAGGATCCAAATGAATATAATTTCTTTCCTATGTATGCCTTGTCTGAGAATAAGCTAAATAAATAAATCCCACTGACTTGCAGGATTTTTTCCAAACGGATTGCATCATTCAGTCTTGAAAAACAAAGCAAAAAGTGGAAAATCAGGCTGCAAATCTGGTAAGTAACAGTTATCTGCTGTGAAGTATAACCCCAACAATGACTGAAAATACTACAATTACTTTCCCTAGATACTTTACCTACACTACTAATTTTAAAGAGCAATTTAGATAATTTGTGAAGTGCTTTATTCAATAATCCCACACCCTTGATTGCAGCTGACCACTGTGAGACTTATGTAATATTCACAGCAGACGTGTAATATTCAAAGCAGACCCAGAAATCATAGCTCTTCAGCCATATCAACCCATTAAATGGATGACAGAGGTGTAAACTGCAAGGAGCTGGATTTCTTTGCTCATGTAAGAATATATGGTCATTAAGGTCAGATGGAGACTACTTTTCTTATACAAGATGCAGTATGATCCTGTGCCATCATGTTCTATGAGCAAACATGTAACATCCAGGGAATGGGATTAATTGAAATTGAAGTGGTTCTGGTCAGTAATTTTCAGTTTTATTCTGATGTGAACCCTTTCATGAATCCCTCACTGTAACTAAGTAGACATACTTTCAGGTGCTCCAAACATCAGTGTGTTGGCATTACTAGTCTGTAACAGTGACTCTTCCACAAGTGTGCTGTTTCTGTTTTGTACCACACCAGAACTCAAGCTTTGAAAGTCTTTAGCTAGTGACAGGGAACTTTATTCCCCTCCCATCTATCAGAACAGGAAAATATTGAGGTGCTGACACCCTGCTATTAAAAAAGCAGAATGACGGTGTCAGAGTGATTTATTTCTAATGTGTTTCTGACAGCTTTTTCTATGTTAAGACAGCTCTCGCACAAGAGAATATGACAGTCATGTTGGCATGCCCCTTATAATGTGTGTTATTAATAGACCTTCATTTTATTGATCTCTCAGATAGACAATCATTTTTGAGTGGCTGTAGAGTGCTGTTTGAAGTGAATGGTAGATGGCACACTGGACAAGATATAGGAATACAAAGGATATGGCATAAGGAGGTTCTGGCTGATGATATAAGTGTATTCAAGAGGCTAAAACTGTCAGAAGCAAAATATCAGATGATTAATTACTCTATTATATTTGTATGGAGAGAGAAAATATGAAAGAAAACTTGGGAAGGAAAAGTGAGAAAAAAACCCCCTGTTACTTCATTAACTTATATTAATTTCCAATTTTTACATGAATCATGGCTTACACTAATTAAAAATATATTTCATTAATGCTGGATAAAAAGATTGTATCTAAGTTCTTAAACACACTGTTCCAATTACTCAGCTATTGAAAATATCCATCATAACCATCTGATATGACCACTTATTACTTGCTTTTGCTCATTTTCCAGAGTTAGATTTACACCAAACTGATTTCTACCAAAGAGCCCTCCAAGGAAATTCACTGTGCGTGTAATCACAGAAGTTGTCATCACAGAAGCTCACTATTGTTTTCAAACAAATTACAAAGCATGAAGTTTATTTTAGAAATGACAGTGGATGCAATAGTGGTATGTGCAAGTAATCTCTGAAAACAAAAGATTTCATAGATTTTTATTGCTGACATGTATTTCTACTAATCATAGGGTTAAAAGTACCTAAATTCTTAAATAAACTTCTGGATTTCTAAAGAAGCAAGCTAGCATTCCAGAAAAACTTTCCAAGGCAACACTGGAGAATGACATCCAAACCCCATCCTTTGGACATGAAGGCATTGTCTGGATATTATAATAAATAATAATAACAGTAGGTGTGTAACTTTAACTGGCATAACTAAACTTTATTTTGAAATCAGTGCAGATATGTTGATTAATGCCAGCTGTAGACCTGTGGAGGCACTTCCAAGATATATGAGAAGTCAACACAGACAGCTCTTGAGGAGTTGAAGAAGTTTTTGTATTGTTCCATGGCCTTTTGACAAAATCATCAGAGCTTTGAATCAGTTTGACTGGGGTTGTGGAACATGGAAGACAGCAGTGAGCAAGTTGCTTGTCATATGTTAACCAAACCTGCTGCATTGCCTCTTACAGCACTGCTCTTACTTGTGCCAGTGAAGGCAGTAGACCACTTCTATTAAAATTATTAAAAGCTAGTTTAAAAAAATGATGCCACATCAGGTAGAAATTAAATTTTACTGAATAAAACAACTGTCCATTAAAAGGCCAACATGTAAGATTTAGATGTTCAGTGTGTATGAAAATTAATGACTAGAAATAGCTGGTTTGTTTCCAGCTTTCCCAAGCAGACTCAAGATTGTTTGGGCTAGGAGCTTTTAGTTTGTTTTGTTTTGCACTTAGATGTGGGTGGGTACATGCTTTCCAGAGGATCAAAATATGCTACAGTACAACATCAAAGGACTCTAATACATTTGTTCAGCTAACTCAGAAAATCAGCAGTCTTACACTCAAAATTCAAAATCACTGTTCACTTATTCCTGTTTTCCCTTTGGAGTCTTTAGGATGCAAACATTGCACTGCATTGCAAGCCTAAAGGTCAAAACTGATTTCAAGCAATTTGCAGAGTCTTGTGTCAATCTCATGTAGTTAGTATGGAATATGACTCAAAGAAAGAGGTAACTTTAGTATACAATACCTTTTCACTATCAGCTACAGATTTAGACTGCAAAACTTAATGTGATTCTATTTCTCCCAAGCTTTCATATATTTCACTCTTCTGTATCTTAATAAATTTTGATCTCTAGCTGTGAGACAAATGAGTCTACTAGTAATCTGAGGGTCACTGAGATACATTTCCATGCATAATCAGAAAGAATATGCTAGAAAATATAATATAATCTTTCCTTAAAAGAAATACACAAGAATTAATCATGCCCTGTAGAAATATCCCAAGACTCTAATCAATCTGTACGGATGAAAGTATTTTTTGAAACCCAGTCTGCTAGCTGTGCTAATCTCAGCGAATCTCCCTGAGAGTTAAGCTGCCTGATACACTCCCAGTTGGATGTGCAAGGACACAGCACCAATCCTTCACAAAATGTGATATTCTAGCTCCCTGCTTTAGATTATTTTATCTTCACAATGAAAAGAAATAATGACTTTGCAGCCAAATAATAACCTGTGATTTACATACTGCATAAATTAACAGCTACTCACCAAGTGTATCTACTATCAGTCCCTAATGACACTTAAAAACATGTTGGACTTAGCACTGTAACCACAGTAATTTAAACTAGACTATGTATCCTACCAAAATAAATGAAATTTAAATGAAAATGATTCCCTGCATTTTCATCATAAACTACTGAGCGTCCTCAAGCTAAAACAAAAGAATGCAAGAAATTTGTGGGGTGGCTATGTAAAATACTGCTGCTTCTACATTTTTTCAAATAATTTCTACATTCCTGGAGGGTGCTGGGGTATGGTGGTGTAGCTATGTGCTTGTAAAGATGCAAATTTCAGCAATTTTGAGGGAACAGCCACATCAAATGAAATACATGACACTTTCATTCTTTTCATTACCCCTTCCAACTTTGAAGATGCTAACATTAAGTACCTCCTCAAACAAGTCTCGTTAACACATGTTTAAGAGTGCACGTTGCTGGCATATGAAGATGTGTTATAAGACTACCGCTGCCTGCAGTATCTTCTCGTTGTTGCTCAAAAATAGTTGGGTTATTCTGATTATTCAACCCTTGGGATCAGGCAACTCTCTCTCTTTAAAAAGCAAGGATTATTTTCCCCCATTCTTCCTACCCTACTGTTGCATCTGTTGTTTATTTCTACTTTCTATAGTTAAAGGACCAAAAAATCAGATATGGTTGTGATGTCTGCCTCTAAAGCAGGCCTGAAACTAAGCTCAGAAGGGTCATCACAAGCCTTATCTAGAGGGTGTGAAACAGAATGAATTAAATGCAAGCTGATATATTTAGCCTGTTGTGCTGGTTTGAAAGTAAAACCAGTGAAAGACTCTAAGTCAGAAATAGAATTTAATAGGAGGGGGAAAAAAAGGTAAAATAAAATAAGTTCAATAATACAACCAGTCAGGGCGCTGGTAGCAGTCCGGATGAAGTGGTCTCGTTGAAGCAGTGATCCTGTAGAAAAGTCCAGTACCTCCTGTCCTCTGGGAATCCAGCGGGTTGAGGGCCCCTTGTGCTATCCCAGGTTATATCCAGGTGGGAATGCTTGGCTCCTCCCCATGGGAGGAGCATCTCACAATGGAAAGATGTAATTTTATGACTCATACAATGGGTCCTTGATTGCCCATTAAACAGAGATAACTCCTGGGTGGGAGTTACCCATGAGTCACACAGCAGAGCATGAATGGGCCCATTAACAGAAGATATTCCAGAGGGTGGGGACAAGGGGAACACTGCCTCACCTGGTTTCAACAGTTCATGAAGATGGTGATAGAATACATATCTTGGGCATATTTTACATTGTAACCTAGGATACCTGTTGATATTTGACATTTATAACAATGTGTTGGACCAGATTTAACACTTGACCACAACCTTGGAGCAGACTGGTTCCCCACAAAATTTTTCCCCTGCATAGAGACTTCAAAAGCACAAGTTTCTCAGATTGATACACTTTCATGGGTCTTTGCAATCATAACTTATACCTGTACAAATTGCTTCCTACTTCCCATTGCCTTTGGTGAAAATGGCGTCTGAGCAGCAGTGCAGACTTAAAATTTGTTCTTATTAAAAAAATGGGGGAAATAATAATTTAGGCATCTATAAATGTCTTCAGAAAAGCTACTCCTCATTTGTAATTCCCTGAATACCTAAAATTTTTCAATGAAAGTATCATATGCTATTGGCCTTTTGATCTGATTTTCTCATTATATCACTCTAAGAACAGATAAAAGGTGTATGAATCAAATGCAGACAGTATATCGCAAGCATACTGTATGTCAATTTTGAATGGGCATCTGTGGGCTCGACATTTCTGTGACTGAATTTTAGCTTGCTAACTATTGCTACTTCCTTTCCCAAGGGAAAGCTGTCAACAGTTTTTTCTCTTTTCAAAACATCTCTCTCCATCTCTCAAAACAGGTTAAGCAAACAGCGTTCCCTTTCCCGTAACAACTGTCCCCAGGTGTTGTTTCCTATTACTTAACCAATGGAGAGAAGTGTCAGTCCAGACCAATGATATACCTTTTTAGCGCAGCATGTTATAAAAGAAACTGTTGGAATTGTAAATAAAGCCTTCTTTCTCTTCTGACAACTATATGGAGTTAAATCCCTTACTCAACCACAAGCAGATTGCCCAAGTCTGTTGTCAGCTGGGCCTTTGATTTCTGCAAGGATGAAGATTCCAGGATCTCTATTTAGGCAAACTGTTCCACTCTCATCACTTTCTGTAAAACTGTTTTATTTTTCTTTTATTCAGATGGACTTTAGAGTCTTTTATTTTGCGACCACTGTCACAACAGCATTGGAAAGAGCCTGGGTTTATCTTTTCTGCACTGTCCCTTTAGGTATTTACTCAAATTGATAATATCCAATCTAAGCCTTCTCTTCTCTGGGCTGAACCAGTCCCAAGTCACTCAATTTCTCTTCAAAGAAAGAAATGTGCTAATTCATCCATCATATTTGTGTTCCTAGCATGGACATCTCTCCAGTAAGACCATGAGTTTGTACTGGGCAGCACAGAGCTGGCCACAGGTCCCAGACATGTCTTATCAGTACTGAATAGAAGGAAAGATCATCTCTCTTAACCCTCTGACCATTTTCTTATTAATGCAAATCAGGAGGCTGCGTTACTTGGGTTGTACTGTGCTGCTGCACTTTACAGGAGTCCCCAGATAATATACTCTTTCCTGACTAGTTACAAAAATAATTGCAGAAAAGGACTGTTGATTTGTCCAACATGAAATTTAAAAACATACCTGGGACTGAAAAAAGTTATCTATATAACTATCAAAAATAATCTATAGAGTACCCTTATTTGATGATTATTTATCCCACTTTGATCTTAGCTTCCTCACCGTTGTATACCTAGCCAAATATAATGGCCAGCGACACTCTGGTAATAAGACATATAGAACTGCTTATTCCTTGGCCATTTATTCCCCTCTGTTATACATAAAAGCACACCTCAAAAAGGAAACTTAGTTCTTCCTTCTGTGTTATATGTGTTTGAAAAAGGTAACATTTATCATCTCACACAGCCAAAAATAAGATGAAAATCAGGCTCCAGGTGAATACATAATAAAGGAGTAAGGTGTACAGCAAAATCAACAGCCTAATGATGATGGTATTTGCTGTAGTTTCCTCCTGGGAACAACTGAGTTTGTTTAAACATGTACTACTCATTCATGCCGTGATGCCTATTTTTTTTTCAAAAATTCTTTTGGCCCCTTCAGCTTATTTAAAAATCAAAGTGAAATGTGTCTATTTTTACTGTGCAAATTTTTGTTTCTCCCTGCAAGAATGAATGATACTGAGTTATCTGAATGGATATTGTAAAATTAAATGAAAGCTTCAGAAATATTTGAAAAAAAATTTTTTTCCTGTACTGAAAGTCTACAGAATTAAATCTTAGAAGTAATCTTAAAATTTGTATTTTGGCAATAACTTTGCATTAAATATACAGATATTATTTGGAACACATGGAGCTGCATTTTATTTTGGGGGTATTTGGAAGCACACAATCAAATAAACTTCTTTGATGCCACCTCCCTGAACTAGAAGTCTACCACACATCAAATTCAATGTAGCACAAAAGCAATGCACCTTCCCTTCCAATTATTCCTTTACCCTCCAGTGAAAGGAATATAGTGAGGAATATAGGCAGGACTATAGTGAGGAATCAGAATCATTCAATAACCAATGGACCAATTTTCCCATGCTTAGATATTTTAGGTCCTATCTATTATACAGAAACATAAGACCTCTAGCAGTATTTTCAGTACTGCTGTTGCTACACATCCAAAGGAAAAAATAAATTCAGATGTTTGCGTTCTTAAAATCTTCACATGAAGATGAGCCATTGGTTGTCTAAATGACGCATATCCATGGAAGCAGTCTAAGTTTTAAATAGAAAACAACTGTCATTCTACAACCATGACAGGTTAAAGATAATAGTTTGGGAATGAGGCACTATAATGGGATGGTCATTTTAAACATCATCATGAGTTTATCTACTGTTAAAAAGAGAAAAGATACATGATATTTGAGATGGTTCAGCATCGAATGTACAAAAAATCCTGTCACAAGATCACTCCCCTGCACCTTCATTGCAAAATACAGAAGCTGGAGATACGATTGCATTGTTCAAGTTAGACATAAGAGGAGTATTCTGACCCACTGCAGAAATATGCCTGATTTATACAACTGAAATGTGTTCCTGGATAACCAGGAACTAGGAATAACCAGAAAAAACAGGATATTCTTTGTTATTTGTGCCACCTGATTTTTTCAAAACAATTTATAAAAATTGCAGTCTATGTCACACTGAACTTATCAACAACTCTCATCCATAACTCAGGTAATAGTCAATGCATATGTCAAATTACATGACTAATGCAGTTTATAGCATGTCTTGGGTTGCAATGCAAGACATAACCAAAAGCATGTATTCTATTCCCAATCTGTTGAAACTGGTTAAAGAGGACTTTTTTTTCTTCATCTCATAACTCCGGGGGGCAGGGGGCAGGTGCCTTCTGTTAATAGCAGATGGAGCAATGTTCTTTATCTCTTCCACAACCCATCCTCTGTCTGGGAGATATCTGCTGTTAATGGACCATTAAGGCTCACCACCTGACTGATAACATTACATCATCCCATTGTGAGATGTTCCACCCAGTAGGAGGAGCCAAGCATTCCTACCTGGATAAAACCTGAGATTCAGAACACCAAGGTGGCCTGGTTTCCACTGGATTCCCAGAGGAAGACTGGGCTCATCTCACCACCACTGGATATTTTCTACAGGATCATCTCTGCTCTAATAGAACCACATCTGTTACTCCAGGGGGACTTATCTGGACTGCTACCAACATCCTGACCAAGGCGTCGGGTTGTATTCTGACTCTGTCAGTGTTTCTAGGATTTTTTGATTGTTCGTTTGTTTGCTTTACTACATTTATACTTCTAATATTCCTAGCAAATAACTGTTATTCCTAGTCCCATGTCTTTGCCTGAAGGCCCTTAATTGCAAAATAATAATAATTTGGAGGGGCAGGGTTTACATTCTCCATTCCAATCGGACCTCCAGCTTTCCCTGGCAGACACCTGTCTTTTCCAAACCAAGACACACCAGCTGATAACTTAGTAATAATTTAGGTTTATAAACCCCACAGAAAATCCCTTTAAAAGCAGGAACATGTAAGACTTTTTTTTACTATATTTTGTTTATACTCCAGAAAAGTTCCGTACTTTCCAAGCTTTTACAAAGGAATTATTTAATGAAAATTTTAACCATTTCTCTAACTTACATTATGATTTAAAATATTATAATCATTACTCAAGTACATGAGATTCCGGCTATAGGGTCCAATTCACATCCTGTAGGAACCAACACGGCCTTCTTAGACTTTGGCATTTGGATTCTTAGCTATCTGTAAACCCCAGTGAATTCTAACAAGATTTGTATCTCAGTCCTCTATTCAATATAAATAATTACTAGTATTTACTCTCATAGTTGGTGGAGAGAGTAGAACAAGGATTATCCATCCACCTTTAAAGAATCTTAAGTCAAGGAAACTTGACTTGGGCTTTGCATTTAGCTCCTTAAGTAAAATGTAGTCATCCATGTTTCATTTAATTTATTTTTGCAGAATTCACACAGCAAGTTCTCTATCAGATGACTAATTGGTTGGTTCCCAGAACTATGATATCTTTAATACTGAGACTTGGTGTAATGACTTGCACTAGAGGGTCACAGGCTGTTCAAAAGGATAGGCAGGACAGGCATAGTGGAGGAATATCACTGTATGAAAAGAAAGAGATGAAAAACAAAGGAGATATTATAGCGGGTGTCTGTTACCAATGGCCTAGCCTGGGATAGCATTGGTAAGATATTCTATAGGCAATTAAGAGAGATCAGCAACCCTTGCCCCTATGGGGGATTTCAATTTCCCAGACACACAGGAATACTGTACTGCTGTGACAAGCAAGACTAGGAAATGTGTGAAGTTTGTCACAAGTACTCAGTGAGTCAACTAGGAAAGATGGACTCCTGGATTTCTAGTTTGTGAATAGACAACTTGTGGGATTTGCAGTGGTAGGTGGCTGGCTTTGTCACAGTTATCATGAAATAGTTGAGTTTAGAATTTTCAGTGTAATGAGTACAGAGGCCAGCAGAGTTGCTCCCCTGGATGTCAATACAGCAAAGTTTAAACTAGTTGGGAACCTGCTTAGCACTGAACACTGAGAATCTGCCTGTGAGGACTTAGAAGTCTATGAGTGTCACAGTCCGGCTTGCTGCGACCCTGAGTCTGGTCCAGCCAGGGCAGTGTGGTGAAAATAAAGGGATGGGAACAATGGCGGTGACCAAAAAATAAAGGTATTTACTAGTGAAAATAACAAACACAGAAACCACATGATCTGAGGGGCAAGATCCAAAGACCAAGCGGCGTGGTGAATGTAACAATATATAGGGGAATTCTGAGGGCAGGGGTACAATTGTGAACGCAGATTAGGAGCATGACCTTATATGTCATGTGACTATGGCAGTCTTGAACCAACTGAGAACCAGAACCAGAAACATGGCCTATCACCGGATAATTCCATTAACATACCAACTCCCATGGCTACACTCTTCTCACCATAACCTGACTAGATATCTCCCTTTCATTATCTCACTTTCCATGGTCTCAGGTCAAATCCTCCTGCAAAACCACTGAGGCTAAACCACTAGTCATCCCAGCCAGTTTGGTACCCACATATGAGTACTGACAATTGCCTAAGAAGCAATTCTAAAAGCTCAGGAGCAGGCAATTCCACCATGCCTTAAGTCAAGCAAATGGGACAAAAGAGCAGTTTGGCTGAACAGGGAAATTGTCTTGGAACTCAAGAGAAAAAATCTGGACAGTGAGGCAACGATTCATGACTGTCAGTGGGCAAGAGGTATTTGGAGAGACCTTAATAACATACTTTATCATTTAGCTGACCCTGAAGAGTTCTATCAGTTGTACAAAATTATTGTTCTACGTCATTTCCAGCTGAACTATTCTATTTTATTCAAAATGATGCTGCTTCTTGTCTGATTTCATAGAATCATAGAACCAGTGAATTTTCTGAGATGGAAGGGCTTCATAGAGATCATTAAAGTCCAACTCCTTGCCTTGCACATAACAGCCCCAAGAGTGACACCATGTGTCTGAGAGCATTGCCCAAACACTTCTTGAACACTGGCAAACTTGGTGCTGTGACCACTTCCCTCAGGAGCATATCCCAGCGTTTGAATGAAGATTGTTGGTATCACTGGGAGCCAGAGAGAAGAGAACAGTGTATATCCCTCCCCCTTTCCTCATGAGGAAGCAATGAGGTCTCCCCTCAATCTCCTCCAGGCAGAACAGACCAAGTGACCTCAGCCTTTTCTCATAAGGCTTCACCTCTGGGCCCTTCTCCACCTTTGCTGATCCACTTTGGATGCTCTGTAACAGCCTAATGTCTTCCTTATTTTGTGTCACGTAGACCTGTCCCCAGCCCTCAAGGTGAGGCCTCCCCAGAGCAGAGCAGAGCAGGACCGTCCCCTCCCTTGCCCAGCTGTGATGCTGTGCCTGATGCAGCCAGGACACGAGGGCCCCTCCTGGTTACCAGGCCACTGCTGATGCATGTTCAACTTGTCCTCAACCAGAACTCTCAAGCTGCTTTCCAAGGCACTGCTTTCCAGTCTCTAATTACCCAGCCTGTCTGTAAATCCAGGGTTGCCCCATCCAAGGTAGAGAATTTGGCACTTGCTTTTGCTCAGCTTCATGTGGCTGGTGGTTGTCCTGCCTTCTAATATGCAAGGACTCTTCATATGTCCCCTCTGCTTTCAAGGGAGTTAATGTTTCATCTGAAATGATCTCAATTTAATATTTTTAAGAGGTTATGGTGAATCTATGCAATGCTGTAGAAGCCATAGAAATATTGTCACTCTTAACAAATTAAGGTGTTTGTCTCTAGGAATAACAGTGTTGCAGCCAGCTCAAGATGAATGGCTTCTATTACATTTAGTAGCTCTACAACCTAATGTGACAAGTCAAAATGTTTTCTGAATATTTAGTTACTTTATTATAACATATTGAAGCATTTCATTAAATTAGCCAGTATACAGTATTCAAAAGAATGACTATAGATCAGATGAAAGAAGGAAAAATAAAAAGCAGTTAATGATTTTATTTTTGAGTAAGATACAGAGCCAAATGTCACAGAGATTAATTAATTTTAATTTAGAAGAAACCATTATGTCAGAGACACTGAAAATTTCCTGGATAGGATTAAAAAATTCAAACACCTCTAGCAAGAGGTTTGGTTATATTCCTTGTAAACATTTTCCTCAGAGGCTTTAAAGATTTCTAATCTGAACTGTGAAAAGAAAAATTAATGGTATGCGCTACCTGAGATGTGATTTATTTTTAATAGTTTGGATTTTTCTCACTGAATGAAGTGGTCTGTGTTGTTTTGCCACAGATTTCTCACTACTACTCTGACCTGTTGCTGAATGACTACCAGTAAGCTTTTTCTTCTCACCTCCAGCATCACTGTAGAAAGACCCTCTTTCTCTGAACACATGATAGAAATTGGGGCTGAATAATTTTTAAAACATTTTAGGATTCCTTTCAGATTTATTCTGAGCATGGGGTTATGCATAAAACCTTCATAGCCTTTAAAGGTTACTTGTAGCAACAATTTTGAATACTGTTCAATCAGCCTTTGTATTAGCAGATACGAAATCCACAGAGAAAGAAGTACTTTATTAAAAGCCACTAGATTCATCAACCTGCATAGTGAGACATTACAAATATGTTGTCTCTTTCTTAGGTAATGTAAGTAAGAGTAAGTAGATATTGTCACCTTCATCATCTTTCTGGTCTTGTGAGGAATTGCTCATGAATTGAACAATTTACTGAGTATGTTTTATTATGTTTATTTCCCTATATATCATATCCATGAGACGTGCAATACTGTATATCATTATACCTTGCTATATTTCAGACATACTGTTGTCCAAGAGAAAATACCTGAGGTGTTCATCACGAAAAATAAGCCAGATACATACAGCAAATTAAAAGCTTTTTAAATTATTAAATACATCTAGGTAATAATATATATGATTAAATTAGGAATGAGTTTAAGAGAAATATTGTCCGCAAAGAACTTCTCATCAGGATTTCTTAAACAAGCTTTATTCATCTTCTACATTCAACTAATATTTATAGAATAAAAGCTGGAATAAATCTGATCTTAGTAGATTAATATCCTTTCCAATACAAATGAAAACCAAGGTCTATTTGGTCTTGATACGGGTCACAGGAAACCACCTAGTAAGAAGCGTTTAGGTGGCAGCAGCAGGGCTACAGCCAAAAGTCCATGTTCTATGGGTGCAGTGACCCATCCTACCAGAGAACTCATAAGATCTTTTTATGACATATCCCACAGATGCTGCTACAACATATATGCATTGCAAATGGCTAGTTCTCTTGGGATTTCTTTAGGTTTGGGGTTTGTTCTGTTGATATTTTGTTTGATTTTATGGGAGGTTTGTTTGTTTGTGTTTTGTTGTTGTTGTTTGTTGACTGCTTTTTTTCCCCCAGCAATTAATTTCCTTCCCAAATAATTAAAACTGTTTTGAGGTCAGAAAGGAGATCAGCTTTTCAAGCTGCTCTAAGATCCAGTTTGGTTTGATTTAACTCTTTAGCTTACCCTGAACACTTCAGGAGAACACTGTTTGCATAATTCAGTAGAGCTATCTTAAGAATTTACTAGAATCCACAAGTTATCTATAATATAAAGAGGCAACAAATACAGAAATCTTATTGAATCTTACTTAGATTTTTTTAAAATAACATATGTAAAGCAAAAATTGTGTCTAAGAAGAGACAGCAAGGAGAAGACATAGCTTTAGAATCTTATACGAGTTGTTTACTGGCTTGAAACAACACAATATTGTATACTTAGGCAATTGTCATACTTGTTTATACAATTTTTGGAAATTTTACAACTCAAAGCTAGCAAAAAGAATGCAAAAGATTTGATGTCTCATCCAGTCAAGTACAACATACAGAATCTGTAGTTACCCACAAATGTCTCAACTCATCTCCTCCCAGCACCGGCAAAGGTAACTTTTTGGTTTAACATGGGAAGTGTACTCTCTCTACTTGTCTTGTAGACGCAAAATAAACAAAGCCTGTGACATACAAATGATAAATGTCTCCATAATAATCTGTTTTGTTTAGAATCTGGATGCACAATGATATTCCAGTGAGGAGTTAGTTTGTTTTAAAATTTTGTTTATGGACAGCTGCTGCTATTAGTCATTTTATCCCTTAGCTGTGATGGAGGGTGGTAAGACCTGTATAAATATTATTCTTTTTATTTTGTTTAATTATATGATTTTCCAAGACCAGTATCCATGGCTATTGATCAAAAAGCTGAAAAAAAATGCCATGATTTAAATCAAAACAAATTTGTAGATGAGAAATTTTAAATAAGTTTTCATATCCAGGAATAAATTTCATCCCAATACTTTTGTTATGTCTCCCCTCACCATGACTGGTGGGTAAACTCACTAGTAAAATTGCATCTCTAAGGTTTAATCGGAGTTGTTACCCATGCTGACCATTATAAAGTATGTGCTATTTTGCCAAATGAATAACAAAACTGGTTCTAGAACCATGATAGTACAGGTTGTTTCAGGAATACTACTCTGTGCTGCATCCGTGGGAACCTTTGGAAAATTCCTGGCAAGCAGAAATGAAAAAAATTCACTGTGATATAAGGTAAAGCTGTGAAATGCTCGTTTTCCTTCCTACAGTTACCATTTGTCTTTTCCTCTGATTCCGTGGTAGTTCTTCTCTTACCTACTAGGAAAAAAAGCAGAAAGAACAAAACAGGAACACCTGGAAAACAAATACCACAGGAAAAAATTAAATTCTTCCCTGAAGCATATGTCATGTGCTGTTAATATGTTTAATATGCAATGTCAACCATATTTGACAAACAGTTAACATAAGCTGCAAACAGACTTTTTTTTTTGTGTATGCGAATCTAAGAATAATAAAAAGCAAACCTAAAAATAATAAAAAGGCTTTACCTTGTCAGAGAATTGCATTCTATGTATCACAGATTTGTCAAAGCAAATTACTTTATCTAGGCAAACAAGTACCTTGCAGTGGAGCATAACATCATGAGTCTTGATGTCATTGAACATATATACTATTTTAGTAGAGGCACTTATGAGCTCTAAATGTACAACAATAGCTAAAAACTAAAAGACCTCCATGTGTTGATGTAATTAAAAGGCTATATGACAACTCTTTGTTGTACTAGGGTACCACTAGTGAGGAAACTTTTCCAGCTTGAAAGTAATCCAATGGATGTTTTTGAATCCTGTGAAGAAAATGAAATGCTTGGTCTGGTACAACAGTGAGAGGACAGCCAGCGTTTTGTTTTGTGCCTTGGGGGACTGCATTATATGGGAGTGCTGTAGGAGAAACACGTTACAGATGATGAACAGCTTAGCTATTAGGGGGAACAGCATTACTGTCATATTGTGAGAGACTGAAAATTTGTTGGCTCAAACATTGTTAAAATCACCAAAGGATTTTGCTCACTGTAGCAAACAGCGCAAAGAAGCCAGTGCTCACCTGTGACTACTGAAGCCATACTCCTCTCACTCCTGAAGATGCCTGTGGATTGAAATTTGGACTGTGAATTAAGCCACTATTGTCCAATTATCTCACGCCTAAGGAGCAATAAACAAGGCTGGAGGAGAAGAACGTATACACAAAGAAAACAAAACCCAGCTGCTATGCGAAAAATCATCTCTGTCTGGATTTGACAGGGGAAGGCCATAGTCCAGAGACTCATCTCTGAGGCTGAATTTGTTCACACTGCCCCCAGCCAAGATGAGGGAGCAGAGATTTTGGGGGTACGATAGCAAAACTTCTGATCCACTTAAGACGAAAGGGGTGAACACCACCACCAGAGGCTACAAGCAGATGGAGACGGGATGATGTTTTTCATTATACCAATTGTCCTCCCTTACACAAACTGGATCAGCTGTAAAACTCCCCACACCCGGAGGAGGGCACATTTACACAGAACATTCATGTGAGGGGTGGTAGAAGAGGTCATAAACCATCAAAGACCACTAAGGCAGGCCCAAAACTCCTTTCTAAGGTTTTCCACCAGAGGACTGAGGCAATCCAAAGTTGCAACAGATCCAGAGCCTGTAGCAAAAGACAGTGCAAAACTACCCCCAGTTCATTCAGGGAGGTGCTGGATGTTCCCACATATGCCTGAACATATATTAATTCATTGAACTTAATGTTTTGCATGACTCTCACCCCTGAGAAGCTCAGAGTGAAGAGAAACAAAGGGACACTGACAGAATTCACAGAGAGGGTGGCTATATTTCTGCTTAATCAGTCTCTCTCTTTCACTTTTTTTCTCTCTCCCCCTCCCACCCCCCTTTTCTTTTTTTTTCTTGTTTCTTTCTATCTCTCTCTCACTCATTTGCTGTTAAATAAAATCCGTACTGTTGACTTTGGCATATGGCCTTCTTTGCACCTTAGGCATCTCTCTAATAACATTAATGATCAGATAACAACACATATTGATAATGCATTTTTCTATTTTGGAAACCCCAAGAACAGCATGAGATGATAGCTACTTAATTGGACTAAATTAAAAACAATGGATACAGGAATGACAGAAATATACTTCTTATGAACAAACACATGACAAAAACAGGCAGACAGTACAGACACTAGCAATGAATAATAGAGATGCACAAAATTCCTGGAAGACCTGGCTGAGTGAACTCTGTCATGAAGTTCATTACTTGTTGCTGCAGCAAGTAATGTCACTGTAGCACTCTTCTTCCTCCCATTTCACTCTTGCAAAGAAGGTGGTGTTTTTCCCTCCTTTGAAAGTGTCCAGACTGCAGTCAGGCATAGACAGGCAGCCACTAGAGCAGATCTTTCTCTGGGGGTGGAAAGTTCCTGCTGTACTTTCATGGGGAGAAAACAATGCTTCAAGAACTATCATTCCACCGTGGGAGCATTAGCAATTGGAAAAGGTCTGATGGAAAACGTGTTTGAAATCCCCCATGTCAGTCAGACTCAGGCACATCTGTGAAGGCTGCATTAGTTTGTATCAGCTGTCTGGACTCTCCAAAGCCTGTTGCAACCTGATCCCTGAGGCACGAAATAAACTCTGCAGTGCCAGCCTCATTACAGCATGGGTGAAAGCATTTCTTTTTCTATAAATTCAGCTTTGGGTCAAATTGGCAACCTTTATCTTCAAATGTTACTGTTGACCAAACTCTTTCCCTGTCTTCCTTACAGCCACATGAGAAGCACTAACCTGCTAGATACTCTCAGATCAAGTCTGCCTCTGTCCAGCCTAATGATTTCCCAAGAAACACTTCACAAAAACATTTGAGCAGTTCCTTTCTTAGCACTTAAATCAAGTGAAAATAGATAACATTGCCTTATCTTAGAGCATAAGGAATATAGAATCTGAATCAATGCACAAATATCTTTCCAGTTTTCTACTTCTCAAGCATAGTTGACATACTCTTCTTCTAGAGCAATTCCACTACATTTCTTTGAAGTCTACTTGCTTACACTTGATAGGTCTCATGAACACATTTACAATCTTCCTCTAATAGTTTGCTTTTAAATTAATTTTTTTTCCACCCAACAGTAAGAAGTTCAAAGATGATCTGCTTTAGAAACTTTATGTTACTAATACTAATAAATTAATTTCTAACAATGGAGATAAAATAATTCTTGTTTTAAACTTTGTGCTTAAAAATAAAAATTTAAATATTAAATTAAGAAATAAAACACAGGAAAAAAAATCTCATTACCCAGGACAGCAAAATCAGATATAATGCTACAGCACATAGGTGTATTGGTTTAGCATAAATGGTAGGAAAAACAAATTGTTGATCCATTTTGGAACCAACAGCTAAGCTGGCCAATCAGGTAAAAAGTGTACACCCCTTGGGACACCACTTAAAAACAGGAATCTTGGGAGA